>CM077234.1:3701718-4004218 GCA_039654775.1 Spinibarbus caldwelli
TCTCATGTCACTCTCAATGAACACATTGTTCCTTTGTTCTTCAGTAAAGCTTTCGACAACAGTCATTTTTTACAGTCTAAATTAGCATTGTATGTTAGAAACATTGCAAAATGTACGTTTGACTTTTGATCTCTTCTCTTCACTGTCAATTACTTTGTCAAGTTTGAAATAAATATGCTGGAAGACTCTAATGAGGCACTAGATACCAGCAGACTAAAATAACACTAAAGTGTTTTTACAGAGAAAAAATACCCCATGCAATACCTTCAGTAATACAGTAATACAATATTGGTGAGGAATCAATTGGTAATGTTATAAATGTAAGTGTTAGAAACCAACTGATGGGTTTACATATTAATAAGCTGATAAGTAAGTTTATAAGTGTTTCATACCTCATTCGTCTCATAAATGTTTTCGTCAATCAGTTGAAGCAAAAACCACATTACATTCCTCAGAATGAAAGTCGTAATTAAGTTCCAGTGGATTATGTTGCGAAGGCATCGGATGCTCCTTGAATTTAAAAAGATAAATCAATGAAACAATCATTTCAGCAATTACACTGTGACACAGTTTTAGCATTGCATGAGCTGATTAAGGACTTACATATGCATGAATATGAAACTGTGCAAAGAGGAGCCAGAGCCAGAGTTAGAATTCTGAACATGTATTTAAGGAAATGTTCAGTAACACTTTCTATGAAGCCTGCATATTTAAAGATTATGCGTTTAATTTATTTTTCAAGTGATTCATGTGTCAATTTCACCTGAGGAGTGGAAACACTGTGACTGTGGTGCTATCAAAATATTGCAGTTTGATGAGCAGCACATCAGCAACCTTAGCTCATGCAATTAGAGTAAATAATGACAGAAACTGTCCTTTAGCATATATATGATCCTCATTAGAATCTAAGTTTCCTTCATTTTCATAATATATAAATTTTTCCTTCATTGAATTAGCATTTCTTAACTTTAAGCACGGCCTTAGCACAAGGTATTACTCACACGCTACACTCAGAAATAAAGGTACAAAAGCTGTCACTGGGCCGGTACCTTTTTAAAAGGTACACTTTTGTACCTATTAGGTCCAAATATGTACACTTTAAGTACTAATATGTACCTTTGAGGTACCAAAATGGACCCTTTAGGTACAAAATGTACGTTTTGAAAAGGCACCACCCCAGTGACAGTTTTTGTGCCTTTATTTCTGAGAATGTATGGTGCTGAAAATAAACCAACACGCTTACCTCAAGCACAGAAAGAGAATGAAGGCGATAACGAGAGCTCCAACAGATATACAGTGACCAAAGTAGTTGATGATGAGGGCTATCTTGTAGTGCATGGGGTACTTCCTCTGTAAAAACAAAACAAAAAAAGATTAAAGAAGGAACTCAGTGTCCTAACATATGAAATTATAATAAATGATTGCAATTATGGCACAAATCAATAGTTGTTACTCAGTGACTGATATTTTATAGCTACTTTCAAAAGACTTGAAGCAGATTAATTTCTATATTTCTCCTGAGTCCTTGAATGAGGTCACAAAACTGTGACACAGCACTAAAGGCATCCAGTTGTCCTTTTGCATAATGCTTTCACGCAGAAGTCATGTGAAGTAAGAAGTAAGATGAAGACTATATACTGTATCAGTTACACAGCATCCAATACTATGTATATGCTTACTATTTTTTATGTCAAATAGGCTACTCCATAACATGCAATGATAGAACAATAATTGAGGCAAATGGATTACATGCTATGCATGTCATTCAGAATGTTAGGCCAGAGGCATTATGGATTCTGTAAACAACATAAAGTAAAAGCATTGACATAGTAATGACTTATTCTGATCAAACATTTTCAGTAGCTTTCAGTAAGTACATAATTTATATAATGCACAAATCTGGCAAAGAGAAGTTTTTTTTATTATTTTAATTTTTATATATATATATATATATATATATATATATATATATATATATATATATATATATATATATATATATATATATATATATATATATATATAAAATTTAAATTTTATTTAATTTTTTTTTTTCTTATTGACTTATAAAATACCATATTCAAGTTTCATATATTTACATTCAAGACCATATTCAAACATGAAACAACAGTAGAGTAAACACTGCAGCTGGACAATGGGAGAAATGTTATTACAGCATTCCCTGTTGGAAAACATCAAACGAAGGGTGTCAAATTTACTGTAACTCACTTGACAGAGGCATAAGAAAAGAAAGAAAGAAAGAAAGTCAATGTCAAGTTCAGGTTTTATTGCACATTTACCCACCTTTTCCTCTAAAATGGGCTCACAGTTGGAGTAGTTACTTTTCAGTGCCCACGTGCCATTGTCCAAACACTCTCTGTACGCAATTCCTGCAGAGAGGAGAATGAAAGCAGAAGTTTATAAGTCAGTGTAGTTCTTAAAGCCCAAAAAGGTGCCTTTTAGTTTCTGTGCATCTCCTGAAATGTTTCATAGTTCAGTACTCATAATAAGTTCAAATTCACAAGTTAAAATAAATGGGTAGTCAAAAACGTTTTTGAAGAAAATGTCCTAACTCAAGAACTTGCTGAATGCACATGTATAATATAAAACAGCTTGATGGAACTGACTCATTTAAAGTTTTACCCTATTTCAAGGGCTGTTGGCTCGGTCTAGAGTAAATTTTCCAGATAAGAGTTCACCTATTTGATATGTTGTTTTCCATTTGCCTATTTGAACATGTAATATGCAAATGCACAGAAGGATTTACTTCATTTCTTATTCCTAGGTGTTAATTTGAATATCTCAGAAAATCCAGCATGCTTAAATTGTCTTGCTTTGCACTACCATTTTTTCCCAATTCATGGAAAATTCTTATCTCTTTTCAAAGCTGCACTTGTGAACTTAATAAATTATATTTTTTCAAAATCCTGTTAATATGCTGCATCTCATTATTATGGCAATTTAAATAGACACTTAAGAATTCACAAACAGTCAGCTGTTTTTATCCATATTTGATTGAAGAAGTCACTTCTTTTTCAGCTTTTTTTTTTTTTCAGCTTGTTTTGCCAAGGATTATTATTATCATTGATTGATTGGTTGATTTTAATTTATTCATTTACAAACATACTGTTTGTTTGATATCTCGAATGATTTCATCATGGCAAGGCAATACATTTATGGCAAACGCACTGGGTGATGTAGTGCCTAAGAAAGATAATACACAAAATTATTTGTTATATTTAATAATAATAATAAAAAAAAAATCCATAAGACCCGTCACCCATCAAACAAACTACCTGTCAGAGGAACTGCAACCTGCAACTAACAGCCAGATGCAGAACCAGTCCTCTGGTTACCAGAGCAGCAAAGACACACCAGCGAGATAAGACTGTTTTACAACCCAAAGAAATTTAGAGTGTGTTTCACTATCACTTTGAAACAGATAATCAAATCCTTTTAATCCTATACATTATATATGACCACTTGAGAAATATATAAGCACAAAGCAATCCAAGCAAACATCAAATCTTCCCATCTCATGATTTTCCCATTAATGTTCTATTAATGTAATTTGTAATTTGTATTAACTCTCGGTAAACTCCCTTACATCTCAGTATTATAAGAATCTTGAACGCTTTTCCCCTATCACCCAATTAAATTTCAAATGCAAACAGAAGACAAAGGATCAAAAACTTTCCCTCCAAAAGTGCAATTCCTTATTGCCTCGCTCACCTCCTGAGAGTGTGACATCTTCACACCTAAAAAAGATTACAAGATGATTCTGGAAGAATTAAAAGTTTGTGAAGATGATGCTGAGTTAAAAGTCTCTGAAGGACCCCCAATTCGTCTTTCCAATTCCCCCAATAGGGTCTGCACCAGACCGGGTTGTCTCTCATTAAAAATAAACAAATAAAATAAATAAATAATGAAAGAGAACATTCATTTTACATAAAAATAAATAAATCCCGCTCACTGTCAGTACTTGCAAACATATCCAAAAAATAGATTTATTCACGTTTCGGTCCCATGACCTTCATCAGGCATATACAAATATACTATTACCACACAATCTAATTAAAAAAAATTACAGCAAGTTGTCAGTTTGGTACATTTATTTTTTTTTTTATTGACATAGGCAACTAGCAAAAATGGCAGTCCTCTAAAACTATTAGCTGAATACATTAATAAATGTTAACTGACATTGACCATAAATAAATGCAAAAATAAATAAAACAAAATAAATGTAATAATGGCTAGGTTTCAGTGAAATAAATTTACAATCCTCCACGACTTCGTTACATCCATCATTTTGTGTGTATTTTGGTTTCTTTCTGTGGATAATGAGGTTGCGGGATATGACATCAACTGTCTATGTAAAAATACTAGTGCATATAGTGTATATAAATATACACACATACAGTATATATTTCAAAAATATGTACATGTATTTACATGTATATAATTATATTCATATAATATATATTACATAGAAATGTATTTAATATATGAACATAACATATTTTTCTGAAATGTATACAGTGGGGGAAAAAAATTATTTGATCCCCTGCTGATTTTTTTTACGTTTGCCCACTAACAAAGAAATGATCAGTCTATAATTTTAATGATAGGTTTATTAACAGTGAGAGACAGTATAACAACAACAACAAAAAATCCAGAAAAACGCATTTCAAAAAGTTATAAATGGATTTGCATTTTAATGAGTGAAATAAGTATTTGATCCCCTATCAATCAGCAAGATTTCTGGCTCCCAGGTGTCTTCTATACAGGTAAGGAGCTAAGATTAGGAGCACTCTCTTAAAGGTAGTGCTCCTAATCTCAGTTTGTTATCGGTATAAAAGACACCTGTCCACAGAAGCAATCAATCAATCAGATTCCAAACTCTCCACCATGGCCAAGACCAAAGAGCTGTCCAAGGATGTCAGGGACAAGACTGTAGCCCTAGACAAGGCTGGAATGGGCTACAAGACAATCGCCAAGCAGCTTGTTGAGAAGGTGACAAAATTTGTGCAATTATTCGCAAATGGAAGAAACACAAAATATCTGTCAATCTCCCTCGGTCTGGGGCACCATGCAAGATCTCACCTCGTGGAGTTTCAGTGATCATGTGAACGGTGAGGAATCAGCCCAGAACTACACGGGAGTATCTTGTCAATGATCTCAATGCAGCTGGGATCATAGTTACCAAGAAAACAATTGGTAACACACTACGCCGTGAAGGACTGAAATCCTGCAGCGCCCGCAAGGTCCCCCTGCTCAAGAAAGCACATGTACAGGCCCGTCTGAAGCTTGCCAATGATTCAGAGGAGAACTGGGTGAAAGTGTTGTGGTCAGATAAGACCAAAATCCAGCTCTTTGGCATCAACTCAACTCGCCGTGTTTGGAGGAGGAGGAATGCTGTCTATGACCCCAAGAACACCATCCCCACCGTCAAACATGGAGGTGGAAACATTATGCTTTGGGGGTGTTTTTCTGCTAAGGGGACAGGACAACTTCACCGCACCAAAGGGGCGATGGACAGGGCCACCATGTACATGTCAGGCCCAGGGCATTGAAGCCAGCCAGGGCATTGAAAATGGGTCGTGGATGGGTCTTCCAGCATGACAATGACCCAAAACACAAGGCCAAGGCAACAAAGGAGTGGCTCAAGAAGAAGCACATTAAGGTCCTGGAGTGGCCTAGCCAGTCTCCAGACCTTAATCCCATAGAAAATCTGTGGAGGGAGCTGAAGGTTCGAGTTGCCAAACGTCAGCCTTGAAACCTTAATGACTTGGAGAGGATCTGCAAAGAGGAGTGGGACAAAATCCCTCCTGAGATGTGTGCAAAACTGGTGGCCAACTACAAGAAACGTCTGACCTCTGTGATTGCCAACAAGGGTTTTGCCACCAAGTACTAAGTCATGTTTTGCGAAGGGGTCAAATACTTATTTCACTCATTAAAATGCAAATCAAATAACTTTTTTTAAATGTGTTTTTCTGGATTTTGTTGTTGTTATTCTGTCTCTCACTGTTAAAATAAACCTACCATTAAAATTATAGACTGATCATTTCTAAAATCAGCAGGGGATCAAATTATTTTTTTCCCCACTGTACATGCATGTGTATGTATTTATATATACATAATAAATATACAAAACACACACATATTATGTACACAAAAACTTTTATTTTGGATGCGATTAAACGCAATTAATCGTTTGACAGCACTAAAAAATGCACAAATGGGTTTTGAGTCACAGTGTCTATCTTTCATTTGTTTAAAAGGGTCAAAAGGGTCATGGCATGAGAAATCAATTTTCCTTCATCTTTTAAGAGGACTTTGTACTATGAAAATATCCTGCAAGTTTCATACTGTAGCTTAAAATGTGTTTCTTATTACAAAAAAAAAAAAAAAAGAAAGCCATTTACTCAACCAAGCTCCAAAAATGGCTGATTTGGGTATTGTGTTATCGAACACTCACTGCCTTCATTTTCTTAATGGCTGAAGCCTCGTTCACACCGCCAGCAAATGTTTTGCTGTATGTGGAATTCTTAGTGCTGTCGCTATAATGATAGTTGTAGACTGCACATTTGGACACATCTTTAGAAAAGATCACAGATGATATGAATGGTAAAGCTAAAATATCATTTTGATTTGACTAGGAATTAGTGATTGTTGCTAAAGTAGTTACATTCTCCTGCTGGAGAGTGTATGAATTATATGAATTACAGCTGTGCTAGTCATTTCAATCATTCACCAAATAAACGATCTGATAATATACAATTTCAGATGACTCATTCATACATCCATATATTCATGTTTTTGTTTACAGACAAATCATATAGAAGAGTGAAATCGCACCATAAATTCTCTGTCCTGTCTTGCTTGCACTTGAAATGGGCAACATGTGAGCGCCACTGACACGTCTTCACTCGTATTGGTTGTCACTCCTTTATTTACATCGCTAATATTAAAATGCCTTTCAGATGTATTAATGTGCCCCTATTGAAGTATTGAAGTTCAGCAGAGACACAGTTTGGGACGAGGGTATCCCACGCCAGTATGTGGTATATTTCACCCCTGCCCCAGCGGAGGTCTGTGCATGCCACTGTGAATTACGGATTTATATAGATAAAAACAATCAGAAACAAGCAGGCTCTGAAAACTTTATTATCACTATAAGTGAGCCTCAAAGAATTTAATTCAAATAATAATCAATAAAAAAAATTGAGTCATGCCTTATTAAGGTTATGAAGGCCAAAATGGGCAATATGTGAGCCCTTCAATCATATTTAAAGGGAAGCCGGCGCGTCCTGACCTCGTCACTGTCTTTACTGGGTGTTTTTAGGGAATATTTGCATTTATTCACATGCGATTTCATTAGCTACTCATATGGTGGACTGTCATGACTTTGGTTAATGCAGGACACTACTGAATGCGCATCAGAGGGGATTTAGAAGTGGGTATACACAAAGCCGACTGATAAAGAAGTGGATATACGCCGTAAAGCCTAGACCCGGATATACCCTGCACTACACCACTGAGACTGACAAGACCATGCATCAACAGATTCGATCATTGACAAAAATCTGATATTGTAAGATGTTCTCCCTTTACACAGAGCACTGTACGCATGATCGCCAAATCAAAAGTGAAAGTGAACAGCGCAAGCGCTCATTCAAACAGATTTCAATTCCGCGCATATTGATAGAGGCTCCCTGATGCGTGAAAATTATATACAGTATTAGCACGTTTGTGGGTGTGGGTGGGAGTGGAAACACGAGCGGGCAGTAAGAAAGCGAAAAAGAAAAAAAAATATGAAGCTCAATTGAATATCACAACAATTTTGTGATTGGCTGTTATGTAGTGTGGGGCCAGGGTGGGCCAAGCTTCTGATTGGGTGGCCCCTTGTAGAGCCGGGCCTACCTTCAAGTGTTTAACCCTCTGGGGTCTGAGGGTGTTTTGGGGCCCTGGAGAAGTGAAAAACAATTTTTTTTAAGTCACTGAAATAAGGCCATAAAACACATACAGAATATTTGTTCACAAGACTTTTGAGAACTGGATGTGGTAGATTATAGAGTTTTTGCTACAAAATGATGTAAAAATTATCCTGTTCACTCCTTCACAGAAAACAATATATTGATTTAACATTTGTAAAACATGTTTTGTGATAGAATGCCCTTATGCGAGGCAGTGACAATGGCCATGAATATTTAGTGATTCACACCTGAGAGACAAAGGGTCTCCCATAATGGGCCATCAATATGAATGTGACTGAGCCGAGGCAGGTAAGAAAGAGTGTGAGAAGAGTAAAATAATGTGGGTTTTTGATTATTATTTGTATTCTATTTGCAATACGGTATAATAAAAATATACACAGTGAAGGTCAAGGACACATTGAACATACTGATCTGAACACTGAGACTTGAACAGTAACACACCTTTGTGCAAAACATTCATTCATAGTGTTAACACTCATACTACTTTTATATCTTGTGGTTTTATATGTTATAAACATTAAACAAACATCCTGTCGTTGTGAAGCATTTAGATAATGAAATGACACATATTTCAAAATGTTTCACTTGATTTCATTCATGTAGTCAGGAATTATAGTTTGGGAAAAGTCTAACTAGTAAAATGTGTACAAGTTATGTCACAATAACACAACAACCGATGCAAGTAATCTTAAGCCCTATTCGGACGGGATTAGTTTTACAATGGTAGTACAAGTAATGTAATTTTTACCTCAGGACGTCTGTAATATTAATGGTCAATTTGCACGGGATAAGAAATCTCTGTAAAACTAGCAAAAGTGGGAGGGGTAACTCAATTTGTGCTCCGCTGTCACCTGCTTGTCATCATGTGCGTCATGTACGTTGCTTCCTGATATCCTCGTTCGATTGGACCTAGCTGTTTATATCCAATCCAAATGTAATAATTTAATTTATAAATCGTTCGACCGCACATGATCGCTGGAGCCAGGAACGAGGAGACACGGAGAATTCACGAACTGAGAGTCTTTAATAATCCAAATAGGGAACATTGAGCACAAGAAGACATTCAAGGACTGACAAACATGAACTGAAAAGACTGGGGCTTTTAAACACAGGATAACGAGGGACTAAATGAGACACACCTGAATCAAATAAACACAATCAATGGGAGACAGAAACTGGGTCACAGGGAGCAAAACACACACTGACAGGTCCATAATCCTTGACATATCGTCCCCTCCCGGAAGGTGCATCCTCGCACCGTAGATACAACAGAGGGAGGGGTGGGTGGGATCTTGGGAGGAGGCTCAGGAGGAGAACGGACACCCGGGAGGGGGCCGACAGACACAGTCCAAGGGGGAGACGAAGGAGGGAGGAGCCAGGGAAGAAACAGGAGGGACCCGGAGCAGGAGGAGTCCAGCTGGACCCAGGCCACAGCCATGATGTCAACCCACGGTGGAGCCGACGGAGGGAGGAGCCATGGAGGAGGAATGGCCGCCGATTCCAGGGGGCCGACCAACGGTGGAGGAGTCCGAGGTGGAGACAGAGAGCCAATGAGCAAGGGGGATGCCAAGAATCCGGGGGGCCAGGGTGGAGCCGAGAGCTCTGGCGACTGAGGTAGAGGCGGAGATCTGCGGCGGAGCCGGAGCGACTGAGAACCAAGGTGGAGCTGGCGGGAGGAAGGAGCCCAACGGAGCCGGTGGGATGGAGCGACGAGGCGCAGCCAGAGGAGAGGAGTCCCAAGGCGATGGCGGGTCAGCGCCCGACCAAGGCAGAGCCGGAGGGACGAGGGAGCCCAGTGGAGCTGATGGATAGATGGGTGATGGTGGAGGCAAGGGAGCTAGGAGCCGAGGTTGAGCTGCTCGGTCTACAGGCCGAGGCGGAGTCCGGGCCTCGGAGGCTGGAGGCAGAGGTGAGGGGTTCTCCAGCCACAGCGACGATGGAGGATGGCAGACTGGCGGAGCTCGCACCACATTGATGGTGGGCTGAGAGCGGGCAGACTGGCGGAGCTCGCACCACATTGATGGTGGGCTGAGAGCGAGCAGAGGGGCTGCCAGATGACAGCGGTGGAGGAGGCAGGAGCGGGTGGGAGGGTGGGCATTTGTCATGCAAAAATTTGTCATGCAAAAAAAAAGGAGATCCAGGAGACGAAGGAAAGAGGAGAGGGGAAAATTCGACCTCCAGGTCAGTTACCCAGTCCATCAGATCCCCTTCTAAGTCCAGCAGCCCCAGATGTCCTATCAGCTCACCCTCAGCCACGGTGCAGGGGGCGGAGCTCCACACCGCGGGGAGTTGGTGGGCTGGGTTCTGGGTCTGGAGTGGCCTCACCAGTGTCCACTCCACGAAGGTGGCGAATTGCTCTTGAAGACCATCCTCGGACAACAGCGCTCGCGGTGTTCAAGCTTGCATCATAGAATGAACAGAGCGTGTCGTCCGGGTAGCTGGTGGTGTTAGCTACACACAGGAACAGTCTTGTATGGTCCTCAAGAGATCTGTCCCCCTTCTCCAGCAGGAGGAGGAGGAATTCGGGCTGGAGGAGAGGATCCATGGGGCACAACGGAAAGAAAAACGGAGGGTACACACTAGGGGTGGGACAATAAATCGATATGGGGATATATCGTGATCCGTCTCCATGCGATACGATAATCGATATCTGGCGCCAAATATCGATATTTTAATTAATACATTAAGGTGCTCTAAACACTTTCCTGCTCTCAGCGTCTAAAAATGCGTGGAAATCGTGGCCGCGCCATTTCCACATTCTTTCCAAGAGCGCTCAGAGCAACTATGAAGCGCGTTCTCTATGAAGATGGGGAAGCACGAGGAACCGAATGATAAACAGATTTCCAGCCACTGTATTAGCTCTACTGCTATATATACACGTTTATGGAGATGAAAACTAAAAAAACTGCCCCGGAACAGTTATCAGCGTGGACCAAAGGCACCGATCACGTTATTATTGCAGAGCGCATATTCAGTTCATGAGTAACCTCTCCGCTCGGATCGCAGGTGGATTATTTCCCTCACTATGAATGACAGAGCGCCGCCAGCGCGTACAGTTTTATGTGAACAAAACTGGATGCTCTCCCTCTCTCACAGATATTACAAGTGCGCGTTATGCAGTGTGAACAGTGGGCACCGACCAGCAGAGAAACAAATCTGCACCTATGGCATGGAGGACGAGACAAAACACTGTCAGAGTCGTAATGCGGCGCAGAAGTGTGCAGTGTGTGTGTGCTTGCCGCGCGTCTACATTTGAAATAACCAACCTGAGCGCGCAAAAGACGCGATGTGATTGTGAACGGCTATTTTTCCGTGCGGGGCTCCGTTTTTATGATGAGAGGAGTAGAAAGGTTGAGAAAGCACTCCAGGTAAATTTTGAAATGTACCAGGTTTATCTCTATCTATCTATATTTTATTTATATAATATATATATATATATATATATAGATATAGATAGATAGATATTACATGGAGAGAGAGGCTATATGTTAAGCAGTTAAATGTTTGTTTACACACAGAGAAAAAGAAAAGTGTAAGCTTTTAATAAGTCCAAGAATAAAATTATTAATTTGCTCAACATGTTAAAATTGATTTACAGAACTTTTTTTGCTGTTTTCTAACAGTTTGGACTTGAATAAAGAAAGAAAACTTGCACTTAACCTTTTCACAGGCATTTTGTTTAGACAGATATCGCGATATATCATTATAGGATTTTCTAGAAATATATCGATTATCGCAGAATCGCTGTATCATGATATTATCGTTATCGTGAACCATGTATCGTGATTATATCGTATCGTGAGGTACCCTGCGATTCCCACCCCTAGTACACACACAGAGGTTACTGTCTTGGTCGGTCCTTCTGTCACGATTGCTGGAGCCAGGAACGAGGAGACACAGAGAATTCATGAACTTAGAGTCTTTAATAATCCAAATAGGGAACATTGAGCACAAGAAGACATTCAAGGACCAACAAACATGAACTGAAATGACTGGGGCTTTTAAACAGGATAACGAGGGACTAAATGAGACACACCTGAATCAAATAAACACAATCAATGGGAGACAGAAACTGGGTCACAGGGAGCAAAACACACACTGACAGGTCCATAATCCTGACACATACACACACAAACAGGTCGGGTCAAATGATTTATTAATTTAAATTATGTTGGTAATAGGCACTTACCTAAAGCCAAAAGAAATTTTGTGGCTTTCAACCTTCTTTTTGATCTGAATGGTGTGTGGAAAAGTACTTTTAAACAGAAAATGGCAGAATATTTAGGTACATATTTACAGCTGGTCTATTCGGCGGGATTAGCATTACCTGAGGTAATTTCTCTGGACCTTTTTACAGAAGGTAAAAGTCGCCGTAATCTTTACTGATATTGTCCGTAATGATTACTGAGATGGCGCATTCGGACGGGACTGAAATCTGGGGCTCTGGTAATAATTAGTTTTACCCCACGTCCCCATGTAAAACTAATCCCGTCCGAATAGGGCTTTAGGTTACTCATCAGAGTGATATCCTCCACTGGATCCAGCTGCGCGACGGTATATGGTATAACCCATTTCAGGGGTGACCAAAATTACGATTTAAAATCAGTCAGAGCTATACATGTACTTTCATATTTACAGGTAAATAAATTTATATTACAACTTCAACTACTTCATATTACAACTACTTTATAACCCCCCACCATAGTTTTGATGTCCTTTGGGGGGATCAAGCCTTCTTTATAGGGGAATCAGACCCCACAAACCCCCACCCCAATTTGCTCCCTGCAGTCCAAGATCAATCTAGATTAGTTTTAGTTTGATTAAATGTGTCAATAGATTTATGTTGGCGGTGTTTGAATTGGTCACCCAGATTATTCTTGAGAAAACAGGATAAGCCTCATACAGTAGAAGCGCTGTTTCTGCCATCTAAAATTGTTTTAAACACATTAAGCATCTCATTTTAAGCATCACATTAAGATTACTGCAAAGTAATCTTTTCTATAAATTATTTTCTGTGTTTAAGAGGAAACATAGCAATAAGTATTCAATATCCCATGAATGTGATATTGAATCAACTATTAACCATGATTTTTGCCTCAATAAACTCTTAATTTGCTACCTATTAATAAGTAAGGTAGTGGTTAAGTTTAGGCATTGTTGTAGGATTAAGGGATCTAAAATATGCTCATGCAGAATAAAGCATTAATATGCTTTATAAGTACTAATAAACAGTCAATATGCTAGCAATGTGCATGCTAAAAAAGCAACTAGAGAATTGAGAATTGGTCTCTAAACTAATGTGTTACCTATAGTATAATTTTTGTGTTACCCAACCTGTGGTTGACAGCTGAAACCGTAGAACACTCATCCACCCAGGGAATATGGGATAACAGAGAATGGTGGATTATTTGCTCTAAAATAACCTATTTTAAACTATGTATGCTAGTTTTCCTTTAAAAAATGAATTAGCATTATTCAATCTGTTCTGCTGATTTTATGAATGTTTAGTAGTTATTTGTAACTTGGTAATTCTTGGGAGCTAATTTTATATTTATTATGTTTTCACCGTCATTATGGTTTGAGTGTTAAATGATGAAGTCTGCAGGCTGCTACCGCATATATCATCTATAGGACGGACTGGCTCTGGTTCTTGTTGGCTTGAGCCAATCATATACTGTTTTTTGCAGCTCTCTTATTTAGTCTCTGACTGTCATTTATGGCTCAAGTGTCTGGCTCAACTTATTATTATTATGGGTGTAATAAATAAACCCTCACAGGGTGATCAAGACCCCAAAGCAGAGCAGTTTTCTATCACCCTAAAGAGGTTTATTTTGCAGTAACAACCATATTACATGGCTACTTGCCACATAAGTAAATAATTTGGCAAGAAATATTGAGTTGAATTATTTTATTAGCTCTTTAAAGACAAAGCTTCTATGAGGAAAAGCAGTTCCTAACAAGCAGCTTTGACCCTAGACAAACGAACAAATTCAAGAAAGAAATGCTGGTCTCAAATCCCCAGATGAGCAGTCAATACACAGCATTGCTATTGTTGAAAGTCATTATCAGGATTGTGGGAATAATTCCTCAGACCCAGGGCTGCAGCTACACAACTGCTGAGGGGTATGCAAGATCCAACCTAGGATCATTGGAAATATGTGCCTCTACATACATTTCTGCAAAACAGAAAAAACGTACCTATATGTACGATTCACTGCAGTTTCCAGTTGAAATGAACACTAGAGGCAGTAAAATTCCAAAAACTTTTTTTTCCTTTTCACACAAAGTATGAATTACAGGTACAGAGTTTTGATTAATAAAGGCTAATTTTCACACAATTACTTGCACAATGTTATATTACTACTTAAAAACAATTTTAACATCCTGCACGATTTGAAAACTGATACTTTTGACCATTGTCGTCACATATTACTGTATCATCTGCATGAGTTTTCTAATCCAGTAGGTTTATTCGGTAGCTCACGCGACACGACGTTGCACTTGGGTGATGAAGAGCTCCGGTACGAATCCCCGTGAAACTACGGTTTGACAAAAGAGCTTAAATCCGCATAAAGAAGTTAAAATAGCATAGCTGCATCAGCGAATGCGTTTTTATATTACTTTTGCATTTGTTAACACTATCGGGTAGGTTCGGGTTTGGTGTAGGGGATATTTCCAACATGATAACGCATTAATATTTAGTGACACACACAGGATATTTGAATTCTAAATGGCCCCAATACGTGCTTATACCAAAGTAATAAAAATGTGTCACGGTCACGTATTAAACGTGTGTTTTAGCGCCACTCTCTGGACATTTCACTTTGACACTGCCGCAAAACGTGCAGTAAGATACATAATTACGGTGTTGCAGAAATGTATGTACAAGCACGTATATCCAATGACCCTGGGTTGGCAAGATCAGAGCTGCCGCCTCAATTTTCCTTGCTCTTTAGACAAATAAGAGTAACATCTTTTGACCAAAAAAAAAAAATAAAAGTTTGTTAAATTAGTTTAAATATAGGTACACAAGAATTAAATCTATAAAATATGCTGTATTCATTGAACTATACAAACTATACAAAATAAAGGATGTATCATGTAAACAAAGTGTTCAAAAATTGTACAGGATTTAAGTTATTCTGGAAATATTAACCTATGTATGAAGTAAAATAAGCTAATATTCCTGTAAAAACGAACTAGCATCAATCAAGCTAATATATGCTTTTGACAATTAAGACATCATTGTACTATAAAAACATCCTGTAAATTACAGAGCTTAAACTCCTCATTCCTCACTGCAAAAATAGCTTTGCTTAAACCAGGTTCAAGAGCCTGTTTGGAATGTGTGAGTCTGTGATGTCACAAGGACCTAAAATACTTATGCATATGACTGTCACTTTAGAAAGACCTATTCGCTGGCTCTCTCAGTCATAAACAACTGAGGACAGAAGAGCAGATACTGAAATCTTAAGGCCAATTCATCCTGTACTGACAGATACAAACAAAAATTGAGCATTTCAGTCAAAGATCTAGATACAAAATGGAAAATTGTAATTTCTTACAAATTCATGACTGTTTCTGGTGAAAAAACTGCACCTAAAACAACTATACATCACTCCTTTTAAGTCATAATATCTTCTGTGGCTGTTCATTTCTTCACCCGCTCTGGACGCATTTGCTTTCTTATCTCTGTGCTACAGTAAACTGAAAAGATATTTTACAAAATATATATATGTTAAATCTGCAATATTCTAACCTGAAATCTTTCCAGATATTTTTATTCATAATGTCCTGTGTGATATATATATATATATATATATATATATATATATATATATATATATAATAAATGAATAAACTATTAAAAACTTAAATATATGCTAGATCAAGTCTTTAAGACATTTTTTTTTTTTTTTGTGAACAGCCACGTACAAAGCAATACAACCATTTTATTTGCTAAATGATGAATGAATTAAATTTTTATCCGCAGAATTAATTTCAATAGAAACAGAAGCAGAAAAATATTCTGTTCCAAATGATTGGTTCTAAGCAACACTCCCCATCACAAGCAAGTAATTTTTAATGCTTTGTTTTTCATTTTCAACTCTTTTTTTCTGCGCTTCCTTCCTCTATCAATTTAGATTATGTGACTGTGTCTGTGACTGACTTTAGAGGAGCTAATATGTGCGGTTGATATGTAATTTTGTAGTAATACATTTAATTTTTTGAATATTTAAAATGCTACACTCCTCTAATGAATAAGCTTTTGATTATTTAACATTTTATTTAAGATGATTTTCAAAGATTGATTTTGGCACAATTCATTTTAAACTACTAAAATGAATTCCAGGAAGACTTCTAAAATCAAGAGGGTTTTAAAATAAAGGGCTTGATTCTCCATTTGGGAGGCAGTTTCCTTTCAGCTAAAGTATTTACTATTATCTGCTTTTTTTTACCCTCATAATACCCACAAGACAATAAATCAAGCAACAAGGCTTAATTTAGGGAATTAGATTTTTTGTCAATATGTCACCAAAGTTGAAAAGTGATTCCTCCAGGTGCTGTCAAACTGAGTAGAAGTGATAACCAGATTCACTTCAAACAACCTTAAAGTCAACAAAAAGGAGTGCTACTTTTAAAGTCATTGCTGTGAGGCTTTATATAACTCGCATACAACTTTATGATCAGCTAATTGCTCTGAGATCCTTTTTTCACGTCAGTGTTTGCAAACATGTTGGGAGAATCAAACACTCACTCCTCCACAGTAACTGATCTCTGTGACTCTTTAGAAGTCTCTTCACAATAGATGCTTTCACATCTCCTCACTGTTTTCTCTTTGCACTTGGTAAAAAAACTCCAGCTTGTCCTTTCTTTCATTTATGCACTGAGAAGAGTTTAAATTAGTGACAGGGAATTTATTGTAATAAAAAGGTTTTTACTGACCTCAATAAATCATGTTCTCAAAACATATCCAAACCTTCACTGTGGTATTTAAAAGAGAGAGAGAGAGATAAAGGAGTCAACATTTACCTACAGGACAGAATAAATGGCATAAAGAAACACTTCTTCCAAAAACCAAATATGGGGGAGTAGAGAAAGTCTTGTAATTCATTTTGCAGCAATTAACCTGACTAAACTCACTATTACTCTATAACAATCCTCAGTCTCCATACCAAACTGTGTACAATATCACAAGAGTATGCATTGATTGTACCATGGTTAAGAGATGCTGTTGAGCACAACGTAAAAATAATTCAGGGGATCTGTGACAACTTGAATAAATGCATGGTTGCAAATTAAAAATTATAATTTATTCATTTAATCAAACCTCTCCTAACATTATTTTGATTAGTTCTGTTGGCACAATAATGTGCATCATTACTTTATTTAATGTGTGTAATGTAACTTAATAAAATTGTCTTATTAATTTGGAAATTGGGTAGTAGATTTCTAGTTCACGGCAATCTTTGCATAGGATTGTCTAAAGAGAAAAAATGAATTAATTAAGTGTTGTTTTATGTGTTTTTAGACCTGTTGGGGATAGACCTACTAGTGTTTAATGCTAACATTTAAAAGAGTATCTGTTATGTTAATTTTTTTGTGGTTACTGTTGTGCTGAAGATTAGACTACATGGAGGTAAACACATTGGGCCTTATTCATGAAACATTCGTAAATATAGGAGTAAATTCTGAGTAAATGGGTGTAAAACGGGCCCTCCCAAAAACTCTCCTCCGGATTCACAAATGCTTCGCCCCAAGAGTGATGGAGCAACTTTTTTTTTTTCAACTAAATCAATTTGTTTTTGCTACAAATGATTAAGTTCCTCTAGCTTAGTGCAGTTTGTAAGTTGAACCTAATTTCATTGTCATGAATCAAAATGATTGATGCATACAGTTGTTTTTTTTTTTGTTGTTGTTGTTGAGCCAACACATTATTTTTTTAGAGAGCAGATCACAAAGACTGTACAAGTTTGTCAGCATAATTCAGGTTTGATACTCCAAAAGCGATGCTAACTCTGCTCCAGAGTAGAAAGTCAGCAGCACAGTTTACACAATACTTCTCAGCACAAGATTTCTCTACCCGACAGAGGAGAGTGGCTTCATGTCTAAAAAGGTTAAAGGTGCCATAGAATGCATTGATACAATATTTTAAATTGTTCTCTAATATCTACATAGAAGGTATGTGGCTTAGTTAAGGGCAAAAATTCTCCAGAAATGGTTTTACATGTGCATTATAACCCTAGGATTTCTCCCTAGAATGAAATGGTCTGTTATTGGCTTATTTGGAAGGGTTATGAATAATAATATTGAGCTCTGCTCTGATTGGCTGTTTCACAGTGCGGCTCATTTCAGTAGCTCACAGCAGGAAGGAAACACATGGAGGAAAATATATTTCAATACTTTCTCTCGCAGTTATATCGTCGGGTAATTATACTGTATATAAATGCAGGCGTCAGGGAGCCGCTATTAATATGCAGAGCACTGAAACTGCTTTCAAATGCACGATCACTTTTTTACTTTCACTTTCGCTTTCGAGATTCGCGATCGCACAAACTCTGTTTATACTAGGGCTGCAACAACTAATCGATCAAATCGATTATTATCGATAATGAAAATCATCGAGAACGATTCTCATCATCGATTAGTTGGGTCTGCCCACAGTGCACGTCCAACTTCAGCCGCTCGCGTCAAATTAACGTTACAGCTCTGAATAACGCATTTCTGTGGCCAAAATGCATCTAAAAATAGTGGAGGAAACAGAATGAGATGCTGCGGGAGAAGTACGTGATCCAAGCTGCACAAAACATGAGAATTCTTTATTTTAAGCTTTAAGCTAATGCATTAGCGTAATGGCTTTGACAGATGCGTGTGCATCCTCAGCGCAAAAACTTTCAGTTTACGATCATATCCTTATCTGTAAATGTCACAAATTCACGCCAGCATTTCCATTTTTGCATAAAGTTCCGTCCTGATAGTCTGCGTTAAGTTTAAATCTTTACTGAGTGAGCGCGAGCGCGGCGGACGCGTGAACGCGCGTCAGAGAGGGATTAATATTCAGCGCAAAAACATTCATTGTGCTGAAATAACTGTTGTTGAACATTAAATTAAGGTTTAAAAGTCAACAGGTAGTGCACGTATTTTATGAGAGTAGGAACTGTAAAGGGATAACCACGTATAGTTGTCTGAACATAAATATCAGATGCTTCATAGCCGCCCTTTACAGGATAAAGAAATTACAGTGAACCTGACTGTGATCAAAAAGTTGGTTGACACTGAGTTTGTGTTTTTATTCGTCTTTATTTTTTATTATTATCTTATTTTTTGATGAAGAGATTTAAACTATCCCAGCAGGCACCAGACGTCTATGTAACGTCAGGTTGACGTTGGACATGACGTTGGACAGACGTTGAATTTTGGTTGAAAATGAAAATCGGGTTGACGTCAATATTTGACGTCAATTTGACGTTGACTTAACATTGGATTTTGGTTGCACAACCTAAAAACAACAAAATCTCAACGTCAGCTGACATCGGTATTGGACATCAATTTAACATTGACATTAGACGTTGAATTTACGTTGAATTTTGGTCACCCGAAGTCGCAACCAAAATTTAACCAAATATCAACGTCTTATGACGTTGTGTGCCTGTTTTGTGCCTGCTGGGATAGGCCTATATAAAGCGCTTAACAAATTTATTAAAACAAATGTATTTAAGGTTTATAACAAATAATGTAAGCTTTGTGCCACTGCTGCTCTAAACTAACAGTATTGGTGTTTAGTAAAATAATTTTTTAGCTATCTGTATTTGTAAACTCTTTAGTAACAGTAGGCTATTTCTAATGCTATAAAATAATTATTTCTGTTATTTATGAAAGATTTTTTCAGATACCCAGTTACAGTCAAAAAGTAGCTAAACAATTCCAGCAAGAATGCATGCTGTTATGAAAGGCAGGAGGCTATTTTTTTTTTTTATTATGTGAATAAATATTTAGTTGTTTCAGTTTGTTATTTGCCCAATAAATGACAATAACATTTTTAGATTTAAACAATTCTTTGAAAGATTCCTAAAACATTTGTGTTTTCTCTTTATAATGACAGGTGGTCTAATAAATGGTTAAGCACTGTATGTTTTCATAGCATTCAGTTGACACGTTTGTTTGAAGGACATTGGGCAGAGTGTGGAAGTGTTTTTGTCAATAAAATAAAAAAGAAGAAAATTTAGCTTTTTTTATCCAATTAATCAATTAATTGAAAAAATAATCGGCCAACTAATCGATGATCAAAATAATCGTTAGTTGCAGCCCTTGTTTATACTATGGAGTGTCAGTACTTATCACACATTTTACAAGATCAGATGCTTGTCAGTGGTGCTCAGGATCAGTAAATCATTCGCCATCATCCTCAGTCATCTCTCCTTACTCTGTTTATGTGGTAAGTGAAATCTTATGTACTGCAATGTAACAGGCTACCTGGCTCACCATATTAGAATGCGTTATTTGCATTCCGTGCCTTTCTGAATACAGACACCAACCCATCCCTGCACTTCACATCCCCTGCACAGCCTGGAACATAACATTTATTTCCATGATCTGCCATATTCACTATTGTCCTCACTTGTTTCTTCACAATACCTGCAGAGCTTCTGATGGTTCGGCTGGCGGCTGGCCTAGAACATGGGCGGGTATATGCAAATGTTGGGGGCGTAACTATTAGTGATCCCGACTGTTATGTCACAGTCGGTGTTATGTTCTGATTTGCCTATTTTTCAGTGGTCTTTTTTATTCACGAGATTTACATAAGAAGGAGGAAGCAATGGTGTTTGAGGCTCACGGTATGTCATTTCCATGTACAGAGCTCTTATTATTCAACTATGCCGAGGTAAATACAGTTTTCCATTCTATGGCACCTTCAATGACCCAGTTATTACTTGAGGTCACCAACAGAGGTCACCCAAAAATTATTAATTGAACAGAAACAACAGCCATGGTGAAATACATAACATTAACACTTTTAACTGTTACACATTGAGAGCTCTGAAAAGTATTTATTTTGTGTTCCCTGCAGAAAAAAAAAAAAAAAAAAAAAAACACCTACATCTGGGATGGCCTGAGAATGAGTAAATTAACAGCAAATTTTCATATTTGGGTGAACTATCCCTTTAAATGATCCGATCTTGCTACATGCTCTGAGCAGTACCCTTTACAGCAGGAAGGTTATTTTTCGTGTCCAGAAAATAGCATTGCTTAGAATTGAAGAACAGCTACATTTGTTGTAATCCCTATAACACTGTCACTATATTCTTTATGGTAAAGTTTTGGTAACCATGACTGCCAATCTTAATTTATAGCTACACACATGTCGAATGAGTAGAATGTTGTAGTCTGATTATGAGTGTTGTTTATGGCAGACTTTAGCTTGAAGTGTGCATTACAATCTGTTGCAACCACTTTCATTACCATATTTTATCCAAACATGTCGACTCGAGTTTAACCCATGTGGCTCTGGGCGCATCTCCAGGGCAGTGATAGGGTGTTCTGAAACCTGGAGGAAAAGTCCTCACAGATTTGTTTATTTATTTTGTATAAATAAAATGCAAATTCATGTCCCAGTTACACTTAATGTTGTCACATTTTCCTGGTTGAATAAACATAATTGAGTCATTCCACGAAACCGGTACGATTTGAGTCCCTCTGACCTTTTTAGGTGTATTTTATCTATTGGGTCACCAAAATCTATTTTTAAAATCTTTTTGTATTAATTGAAATGTCTCCTTTAATAAGGTTTAAAAACATGACATACATTTTATCAATATAATAGAAATTATCTTGTTTTTTTTCAGTTGACACAACCTATTTTGTCATGTCCCTCATGGCCTTCTATGAAAGTGTACTTGGGATATGAATAATAAAATTAGAAAAAAGTCCATACATTTTGCTATTCTCATAAATATCTATCTGTGCTTTTTTGCTGGTAATGGTTTTTTTTCTAAGTAAATTCATGATTATTTATTAAAATCATATTGTTTAGTTCCGTACCTCAGTAACCCCTCAACCCCGTTACACAAATCATTCTCCCCCATAAAAATAATGAACTGATCCTTATGTGACATTATTAACAGGAAGTGAAATCATATAACTCTTCTGAACAACATTGTAAGCAGACATAGGCAAGTTACCACCTTCTTTTATAACTATAACTTATTAATATTGTGATTGTCAAGCTTAACAACTCAACCCCGTTACATCAAATAAAGATAGAAAACTATTACTTGTGAAAATGATCTTTGTTATTTTAACAATATACAGGATTTCTTAATATCATGCATACCATGTGCTCTCCTGTTATTCACTACATTTAGGGCAGGGGCCATTTTGAGCAAAAAAATCACAACCCCGTCACACTCAACCCCGTTACTTATTTGATCATAACGGGGTTGTGAGATTGTGATGGGATTGTGTTTTTAACACTTTGGTTCTGAAGTTATCTAGTAATTTAAATGAATTATTATATTTGATCAAGAACCTTATACCACATGCATATGTTGAATGTAGTAATGTCCATGTTAAAGCTATGTGTGTGTGTGTGTGTGTGTGTGTGTGTGTGTACGTGTGTTCTGCCGAGATTTTCACATCTCAGTGTTAAGTAAATTCTACAAACAATACCCCATAATGACAACGTGAACGAAGTTTGTTTGAAACCTTTGCAAATTTATTAAAAATAAAAAACAGAAAAAAAAAAAAAAAAATCACATGTACATAAGTATTCACATCCTTTGCTCAATACTTTGATGAAACACCTATGGCAGCAATTACAGCCTCAAGTCTTTTTGAGTATGATGCTACAAGCTTGGCACATCTGTTTTTGGACAGTTTCTCCCATTCTCCTTTGCAAGACCTCTCAAGCTCCATCAGGTTGGATGGGGAGCGTCGGTGCGTTGGTTTTCAGATCTCTCCAGAGTTGTTCAGTCGAGTTCAAGTCTGGGCCACTCAAGGACATTCACAGAGTTGTCCCGTAGCCACTCCTTTGTTATCTTGGCTGTGTGTTTAGGGTTGTTGTCCTGTTGTAAGGTGAACCTTCTGCCCAGTCTGAGGTTCTAAGTCATTATCATTAATGCTACCTCAATCAATTAATTAATGCGATCTCAATATTTTGGTGCACTGAGCTTTTTTTCTACTCGAACGAGTCCCTCAGTCCCTGCTGCTGAAAAACAGCCCCACAGCATGAGGCTGCTACTAGCACACTTTACTTTTGGGATGGTACTTTGCAGGTGATGAGCAGTGCCTGGTTTCCTTCAAACATGATGCTTGAAATTGAGGTTCATCAGACCAGATAATCTTGCTTCTCATAGTCTGAGGGTTCTTTAGGTGCTTTTTTTCAAATGCCAAGTATGTTTTCATGTGTCTTCACTGAAGAGAGGATTGAGTCTTGCCACATTGTCATAAAGCCCAGATCGGTGGAGTGTTGCAGTGATGATTGTCCTTCTGTAGGTTTCTCCTATCTCCATGTATGATCATGGAGGTGGAGGATGTTCAGGTTCTTGGTCACCAGTCTAACCAAGGCCCTTCTCCATCAGTTGCTCAGTTTGGCCAGGAGGCCAGCTCTAGGAAGAGTCCTGGTTGTTTCAAACTTCTTCCATTAAGGGTAACAGAGACTACATGCTTCTGTGAACCTTGCTGCAGAAATTTTTCTGTACCCTTCCCAAGATCTGTGACTCGATACAATCCTGTCTTGGAGGTCTACAGACAATTCCTTGGACTTCATGGCTTGGTTTGTGCTCTGACATGCACTGTTTACCTGTGTTTGCTTTTCCAAATCATGTCCAATCAACTCAATTTATCACAGGTGGACTCCAATCAAGTTGTAGAAACATCTCAAGGATGATCAGTGGAAACAGGATGGACCTGAGCTCAGTTTTGAGTGTCATGGCAAAGGCTGTGAATACTTATGTACATGTGATTTTCTTCGTTTTTTTATTTTTAACAAATTAGCAAAGATTTCAAACAAACTTCTTTCACATTGTCATTATGGGGTATTGTTTTTAGAATTTTGTGGAAAATAATGAATTTAATCCATTTTTGGAATAAGGCTGTAAACATAACAAAATGTAGAAAAAGTGAAGCGCTGTGAATACTTTCCAAATGTACTGTACAGGGGTGTTGTATGTTGGTGGAAAACCAGAGCCTGTGTGCTTCAGCACTATCTCCATGTGGAGATCTTGAAAGAGGTGTGGGCCAGATATTGAATGCCACAAAAGTTATGTTTTATTTTGATGACCTATTCAGTCAGTTTATAATGTTATAATGTATACTTTGTTATTGTTGTTTTTCCTGCAGTCGGGTTAATAAAACTCAGTTCGATTGCAATTTATATCTGTTGTCTTTCTTGGTCACATAATGAAATACAGTGTTTATAGAAAATCTTTAAAAAAAAAAATCTTACAGTGAATTTGAGTAAAAAACAGCTATTTATATGTTAAGCTGTATTTGTCTCTTCAACCCCATTACCATCTTCAACCCCATTACCCTAGTCTCAACCCCGTCACACCTACATTTTTATTAATTTTTTTTTTTAAGTTTTATAAAAAGTAATTTAATGTTTGTTGAACTCAATCTGAAACGTTCAGAGCAATCATAAGAATACTGATTTTAGTTCAAATTCTGAAGTTAACCCACTTCTTTGATCAAAAATGATGAGGTTGCTGTCACAAAAAGTTCCATTTCAGGCTTTAGTATAGCAAAAGTGTGATATTTTATGTAACTTTTATATTTCCAAATACTGAATTAGTGTGAGGGACATCTGATTAATAGGAAAATGTTGATTTTATTACAAATACATTTTATGATCATATTCAGAGAGCTCCCATAGTGTCCATAACAGGGTTGAAGATATCTTAAAATAATGACCAATAATAATAGGGATTTGATGCCTGAGGTGGGAAAATATGTTTTTCAGGAAGTTAAATATGTCATTAATGCTGTGGGGTGTTCAGAAAAGTAATATTTTTTTGGTAAAAAAATCTAAAAATGTATAAATCCAAATCGTACCGGTTTCGTGGAATGACTCAATTACAATCTTCAAAACAAAAAAAGAAATGACAATTCTATTTTGCATTTTTGTATTAACAATAATTAATGTGATTCATTGATAATCTATAATAATTATTTATTTATTTATTTTTAACATTTATTCTAACCACTTAAACTCTGCGGAAATCAAAATCACGTAAAAAAATGTTTTTGCTGCATTTACATAGCGTTCCTTATATGGTGTCAGCCCATATATGGTCTCATTTGAAAGCTTAGAGCCTCTTCTTTACGAGGAATACCATATATTTTTTATGATACATAAAACAGTAAAATTAAGCTTAGAAATGTATTCGTCACACACACGAATTTCCGCCTAACGATTGCGAAGATTTTTTCCTAAGAATGTGTATTTTTTATATCTTTCACAATACAGTCAAGTCATATATCACAAGAAAGCTCTCATTCTCAGGAATCTGACAATATAGATTATTTCATTGTGTGACAATCACAAATCGAATGATCTTCAATAGAATCGCGATGTAAAATTTCTCACCTTTTCGCAAACTTTGTTTTTGTCATTTTCCTACTCCTACTACTGCTTCAGTCAGCCGCAAACAGCCACAAACTCTATATTATCTTTTAGATTAGGATCTCTTCTTTCAAACGAGAATTGTTTAATGAAAGTAATGTTGCCGCTTTCTCTAGTAGTGGAAGCGTTTTGTGCAGTTGAGGCGTTACATAGTTACAAACAACAAATCACATTTGTACGGGACTGCCGCGTCCCGTATGAAAGGGCCTTTAACACATCGGCATCGCGGATAAAGCAATCTTTGGATATAAAAATATAAGTTATAGATAATGAACGATCAGCCGCGCTGTGGAGAGCAGAGGACGCGCGTTTGGTGAGCGTGTTTGAGCGCTTTTTCCTCCGTTTTTGATACAACCTTTATTGTGAAACGTGGAAGCACAGCTAACAGTCTGATGAACTCTTTATTGATAGAAAAGTACAGTACAGGATGCATTTCAGTCAATATACATAGATTATTACAGTGCAGTGTGGATGAACAGGTATTTGTTTGTTTGATGTTCAGGGGCCGGTTGCACCAGCTGTACGTAAATTACAACTTAGCCTAGTTTTGACGTAAATGGGCACTAAGTTACAACTTACGCACTACTAAATATTTTTTCGTTGCACCATTACACTTAGTTGAAGTGTAACTCGTATAAACTAAATATTTACGTAAATATTTACGTATAAACTAAATATTTACGGAAGCGTCTGATAAGGGGTAACGGTTGGAATAAAATAGGAGACTGAGTGAACTGCATCAATATGCTCTTCTTTTACCCGACAACCTTCAATCCTTTAGGCATATATGACGCTGCTGACATTTACACTCACGTACATATTAAGAGAGAGAACAATATGTGAATAAACGTACTTTGTTTCTGTTTTAGCGCGTCTTCAACACCCCATCTACAGCGCGCCTCTGTGCGCATCGGTCCGTGTTTGCGCATGTCAGATAAAATAATAAATAAATGGCATTTCTTATGTTTTCTTATGTTTCTTTCAGTATTTATTGATCCTTATTTATTTCAAATACAGTTTCTGAAGATTATTTACATATAAAAATAGCTTACATGTAGACTAATGTTATTAATGTATCGTTTTTAATTGAAACTTGTTTTTACCGTTAGTATACGTGAGGCAAAAGAAGTTAGAATGAAGGATAAATTAAAATTCATAGAATTTAAACGAGTTCTGCTCGCGTATTTGAAGGTTTCTATTGGATGATTTAGGGTAAACGTCATATTATGCGACTACGCATTACTTTACGAACTACTAGCTACGTCCTGCCTTACGAACAACTGGTGGAACCAAATAATGTATGGATTTAGTTACAAACTAGCTAGTGGTTACTAAGCCTCTAGTGTGGACTTAAGGTTCTAATTTAAGTAAGAACTTACGAATGGCTGGTGCAACCCTACCCAGGAGGCTTTCAGATGATGCAGACAGGTTTTCTTTACAATGAAACCATTTTTTTAATGTTTTTTTTGTTTTGTTTTGTTTTGTTTTGTTTTTTTTTTTGTTTTTGTTTTTTTTCATTTCCTCCATTGTATGCTTGTAGGGTAAACATTTGAATTTGAGTGTGCAAATTTAGGCGAAAATTCCAAAAAAACGCCCCAGAGCTAAAGTGGCTAAAATAATAACTCAATGCAGTAACAATTTAAACAATATATTTTATTTATGAACTGACGCTCAGCTGTTCTTTTTAATTGTCAACTTCTTTTTGGATCATCAGTCATCAAAACTCAGTAAACTCTAAACAGAGATGTATAATTAATTTCATCAAGCTGATTGCTCACTAAAAAACCCACAAATCATGTTTTCAGGCCATTTTAAGTTCTATTTTGATTTGACAAAGAGATGACATTTAAGAGATATTGGGATTTGTGTTGCATGTTTTGATTCTTATCACCTGCCATATCTGTTTAGATTATCTTCACTTGTATTTCAAATAAACTGCTGCACATAGATCCTTGCCTTCCTCATCACTGCTATGCGTTACAAGTGCGACAGAGGCATTGCCTCCTCTCACCTGATTTTCCCTCATTCGTTCTTAATTAAACCCCACCAAATCCACCGCATGCTTTAGGGGGTCTGTTAAAGCTCAATGGGCTCAGGGGAAGCAAGAGAGACACTGCCTCCCGCTGTAACTCTACCCGGTGGTTTTCACTGTTGGACCGTGCTACTTTAGAAAAATGAGTGATTTATACTAGGGCTGGTCCGAATACCTTTTTTTGAGCTTCGAAGCTTCGGTAGTAATCAACACCGAATATTCGAAGCTTCGGAGGGAGGGGGCTGAACATATTCTTCTCTCTAATAAAGGCAGGAATCTCTGTGCGTCTGGCTGTCTGTTTGCATTTTTATTATGTCGAGAACCGTTCATCCAATCGACTTCACGCGTGGCGGGTGTGTTGCTGCGGACCCAAGGGAGTGCAGTGTCGCATTTTGGTGCAATATGGATACGCGATAAGTTCAGAATTAATAAACTTTTAATAAACTACAGAACAGCGCGAGTCGGAAGCAGCGCGCCTCACGCGGGCAGGGCTTATATGCTCCGAGAACGGACACTGCACTAGTGATACAAAACACACAGGTCTGTAACCCAGTGCTTAATTTGTAAATTGTAAATGTCCCGGAATACAGCGGGGTAACGGATCCGGCATGTGATTAGAGGAGGGAGAGGACCAATCTTTAGTAATTGAAAGCGTGCATCAGTTGCTTTTATAGGGTTCGTACGGTCATGAAAAACCTGGAAAAGCTATGAAATTTTAAAACAGCAATTTTCAAGCCTGGAAAAGTTTTGTAAAAGTCATGGAATTTTTGTTGAATAGTAAAAAAAAAAGCCCTCTTTGTTCTCTTTCTCTGGATTATTGTTTCTACACTGGTGACTCTTTTCAACTACCTTTTTTATTTATACCAAACAAGGCCGTAATCATGTCTAGAACATTGGAGGGACCAGTTGTTTTGAGGAGATATAAAGACCAGACCACTATGCTAATGGTATTTATTTGAAGAAACTAAATAAATGAAGGATTTAAATGGATTTAGGGGAATAAATTAAAAGAAGAAAAAAGAACAGTAAAAGAACAAGATTTTTTGTAAAGTAATCAATCTGAACTGCAAATAATATTTTTATTTTAAAATATAAAAATATCAAAAAATATTTAAAATATAAAGAATATCAAAATATATTAAAAATATTAAAAATATAAAAAAACTAACACTAGGTTTTCTAATCTTTTTGTATTCTGTTTGTTATCTTTTTATTTATTATACAATTAACAAAAGCAAAAAAAAAAAAAAAAAAAAAAAAAAAAGATCTCTAACACAGTGCTTCCCAAACCTGTCCCGGAGGACCCCTAGCCCTGCACATTATGTATGTCTCCCTTATTTAACACACCTGATTCAACTCATCCGTTCGTTAGTACAGACTGCAAGACATGAATTGGGTGTGTCTGATAAGAGAGACATACAAAATGTGCAGGGCTAGGGGTCCTCCAGGACAGGTTTGGGAAGCACTGCTCTAACACTAGCTTGCTCTATTCCTTTTCTATTCTGTTTTCCTTTAATTTATTATATAATTAAAAAAAAAAAAAAAAAACCTTGCTACATGTACTGCGTTAAGTTAACTGAGACTTGTTATAGCATTGCTGTTTTGTTGATTTTGATTGCTTCCATTGTCCTCATTTGTCAGTCGCTTTGGATAAAAGCGTCTGCTAAATGTAAATGTAAAATATGCACCCATTCAATTTCAGTTGTATTGTTAAAAACGCAAAACAGAAAAATGCTTTTGTCGTCATAGTCAATTATGAATTACGTGAATCACGTAAATGGCAGACCTACTTTCCATTCAAAACTGCGGAATTTGACAACAATAACAACAACAACAAAAGTCGAATAGTTTGCATCAGAGGTTGGTTGTTCATGTCATAGAAGGGGAGCGCTACGTTTTGCAGTCGAGCCGACTGTTGCTATAGTAACGAACGCAACTTTTATCGCACAAGCTCTTTACTTTCAACTTTAATTCTTACATTCAGTATATAAGCAAGCCAAAAGGGGTAAGATTTCATCTGAACTGTATAGCCTACATGCATTTTAGACGCTTATATTATGCTCTTGCCCGTCTTTGCAATGAATTCACGTTATTGAATGGGCGGTCTTTTTTAGAACATTAAAACTGCTCAGGTATTTTCAGTGGCAGGTTATGATACATATTCATGTAGTCTATTAAACCCCCGTAACTCGCAAACTCCCCGTGATAGCGCGCAAATATTTCTGTCCGTTTTCGCTCGTTGTCAGCCTCTGCTTTTATGCAACAGACTGAAGCGCCGCGTGAATTCAGCGCGCCTTGCATTCAGCTAATAAGAGAAAAATGCTGCAATTTTCTGGTGTTATTTTATTATTGTTGGGGCAGTCTACAGCTATATCTTAAACTTCTTAAAATACAGTCCGCTTCAGATTGGTTTTAATCACTGCATTAAAAAAATAACGTAATCTTTAACTAATTCTGATTGGGTGAGCAAGACTGTCATTTGGGTGGGCTTACCCCACCCCTGCCCATGCCTGGAACCGGCCCCGAGCCGAGCACTCAGGAACATGACAAATGAAACTGAATTAGCAATGTCAGATTTAAGAGTTTATTTTTTAGTAACGGAAGGGCTGCCGAGTACCATAAAGGCTGCTCAGTTACTTAATGACACACCACGGGTTGCATTCTGCAGGAAATCAAGGACCTGGTGCCACAGTGAAGAACACAGGCATAGTTGAAAATTTTCGAATAGCGAATGTGTCATTAACCAGCACAAATGGGGAGGACATCTTTAAAAGATGCATAAACCTCTTTAGCAACATCTTCCGCTTCCATTAATATTTATTAAGCAAACTGGAAAGTGGCGGTTCATAACTGCTTACCTGATTCTCAGGGTTAAGCACAATCTATTCATTAATTTGAGTGCTGCCAGTATCCAGTAAATAGTGGATCAACACAAAGCTTGCAATAACACCACACACACACACACACACACACACACACACACACACACACACACACACAGGGATAATTTAAACCTATAGCTGCTTGTGATGGACATATTGATTAAATGTTTTGTGATGCTGCACTTCCATAAATCTCATTAGCAATGTACTTACAACTTAAAAGTTGGCCTTCTTTCAGCAAAACCGGCATCGAAAATGACAAGACAAATAACACTAGAGCTTTCTATATTAAAATCCATCCACTTTGTGGGCTGAAGGTGGAAGTTTCAACTGTATTAAAACTAAAGCCATGTTATGGGAATGTTAATGATACATGCATTGGTCAAATGAAGGGTAGACGAGTAGTTCCCAATTGAAAATGACATCATTATTTATTCACCCTCATCTCCTTCATGTTTATTTTATTTTTTTCTGTGGAAAACAATACTGTTCTGTCATTAATAAATAACTACACAGGTACAAATGAGTAACTCAGTATTATCATGCTAACTATTATTTCCTAATAAGAAACTCTGGTTAAGGATATAGTAAGTAATAGTTTCATAATTAGTGTGAAACTAATCAATAACTTATGCTGGACAAATTAACATTTTAACCACTACTTTAATATTATCCACTTACATAATAAGTAATAGCAGACTTATGACTTGGTTAAGCTGTGAGTACATTTTATCAGTCCCCTTACACATCTATTTACTGTTTACTTTTTAAATGCAGTTTTCAGGACCTTACTAAAGGCTAAATTTCACTCAAACAGCCCATTCTGAAAAACTTCAAGGAATACATTTATTCTTGCATAGGTGTCAGTAAAAGTTAATCTAACATCAGCCAGTGCAAGATAAAAAAAAAAAAAAAAAAAAAAACACTTCCCACTTCGGTGTGCATCAAATTAAACTGACAAAAGTGATTTTATATACACAGAAAGCATATTAAATGCAAGTAAAGTGTCTGCTTTAATGTTTCAAATATCATTTGTGAAATAAAATGTCAAAATATTGCTGAAATAATGTTCCATCATCATTCAGCATAACAGATAAACAGGTATTTATGTAAAACTGAAATAACCTTATTCTGACTTTTACTTAAAATATATAAATGAAAAAGTGACCATACTACATTTTGTTGTATTTTAATAATTATGAATAATAAGAAGAAGAATATAAGAATTAATAATAAGAAGAAGAATTAATAAAAGAATTAATAATAATTAGTGCTGTCAAGCAATTAATCGCATCCAAAATAAAAGATTTTGTTTACCTATTATATGTGTGTGTACTGTGTATATATATATATATATATATATATATATATATATATATATATATATATATATATATAAATACACAGATATGCATGTATATATTTAAGAAAAAAATGTTACGTTTATATATTACATATATTTATATATAATAAAATTATATTAATAAATATATACATGTAAATATTTTCAAAACATATGCTGTATGTGTGTCTTTATACTGTATATACATAATAAATATACACAGTACAAACAAATATTTGTAATGGAGTGACAGAAGCGCGAGGCGTGAGGATCCATGTGCAAGCTTTTTATTGACAGACGTGATCAACAAACACAGGCAGGGTCGAAACAATAGCAAACAGGTATGGCACAGGCAAACCACAAGAATATTCCTAGGGCTGGCGTAGGTCATCGATCAGCGAACAATATCCAGAGGGCTTGACAATAAGCGTAATCCAGAGACACGAGCAATAGTCCAGACGAGGTACAGACAGAGTCTGAGCGGCGAGACAAGGGTTAATCCAAGGTACACAGGCAGGAATCAGGAAACAAGAAACAAGGCAACATGAAATGACAAGATTAAACTAGAACTAGACGCTCCAAACTCAGAACAATCCAGGAGGGCGGTGGAGCGGAGGTGGAACAGAGGGAGGGACAGAGGACCAGGTCCGTGAGGAAGTGAAGAGACCGGGAACTGAGGTGAAGCAGGCAGAGCAGAGCACCAAGGCGGAGCAGACGGGACTGGAGCCCACCAGGGAGGAGCAAATGACCACCACGGCGGAGCAGATGGGCAGAAGACCTCCACGGCAGAGCAGACGGAGCAGGAGTCCACCAGTGCAGAGCAGACAGGGCAGAAGACCTCCACGGCGGAGCAGAAAGAGCAGGAGCCCACCAGTGCGGAGCAGACAGGGCAGAAGAAACTGGAATTGGACAGGGAGACAGTTCAAAATCTGACTCATTGACAGTTACTGGACAGACAAGCAGTTCAAAATCTGACTCGTTGACTGTGACTGGACAGAAAGGTAGTTCAAAATTTGACTCATTAACTGGAACTGGACAGGAAAACAGTTCATAATTAAATGCTTTGGTTGGAATAGGACTGGCAAATAACTCACAATCAAAAGCATTGACAGAGGCTAAAGCAGACAGTTCAGTGACAGAAATTGGCAAGACAGACCGTTCAAAATCAGACTCATTAGGGAAAATGGGACAGACAGACAATTCAATAACTGATTCATAGGTTGATCCTGGACAGACTGACAGTTCCTGATTAGATAGATTGACAGAAAGGGGTAAGACGGAGAGTTCAAAATCAGCATCTAGACAGACAGACAGATCACAATCAGCTTCCAAGGCTGATTCAGAGCAAGACGAGAGTTCGGAGATGGCCTCATTGGCTGGTTCAGAGCAAGGCAAGAGTTCACTGATGACCTCCATAGCCGTGGCAGGACAGGACGAGGGTTCATAGGCGGCCTCCATAGCCGTGACTGGACAAGTAGAGAGTTCACAGACGGCCTCCATAGCCATGACAGGACAGGACGAGGGTTCATAGGCGGCCTCCATAGCCGTGACAGGACAGATGAGGAGTTCATTAATGGGCGCCACTACCGTAACCAGAGCTGAAGTGAAAGATGTCACCTCTGGAGGTTCTGCAGCCTCAGCCGCCACCTCTGGAGAATCTGGAGCGGGCAATGCCATTTCTGGAGGTTCTGCAGCCTCAGCCGCCACCTCTGGCAATCCTTCCGCAGACGTCGCTGGCTCTGAAACTTCAGTGGTAGTGAACGCAGCCCATACACACCAGAAAGCAATTCCCCATATAGGAAATGCTGCAGACAGAGGAATCAGTTCAGGAACTGGAGGGTTACAGTGAGTGGATTTGGGGATACCAGCTACGCGTGCAGACACCAGCGGTGCATCCCTCACACTGCATACTAGACTGAGATACCGAAGGACTGACCTTGAAGATCTGTGTGCAACAGACAGGACATGACAAGACTCTTGACGATTAGCTGTAATGTGACGTGACAATGGGAGATCAGACGAGACGTGACGAGACTCTGGACGATCAGCTGTGACATGACGAGACTCTGGACAATCAGCTGTGACGTGACGAGACTCTGGACGATCAGCTGAGATGTGACGTAACTCTGGATGATCAGCTGTGCCATGACGAGACTCTGGAAGATCAGCAGAGATGCAATGAGACTCACGATGATCAACTGCGACTTGACTTGGCCCATGAAGATCAACTGTAACTTGACTTGGCTCATGACGATCCACTGTGACTTGACTTGGCTCATGAAGATCAACGGTGACTTGACTGGATTCATGACGATCAACGGTGACTTGACTTGATTCATGAATTGCAGCAATGACATGACGGGGTGTTGTTGTGGCCGCCATCTTGTGAGCACGCTTCTGTACGTCCGCTATTTCACGTGCGGGTTGAATCACCGGAGTAGCGATCAGTACACTTGAATGTCTCAGAGCATGCGACTTACTGAGTTCAGCAGCCGCCATTACAAGTACAGACACAGTGTTATTTTCCTCCTCCGCGACACCCACAGTAAATGAAGAGCCAGCACACAACAGAGCATAGTTCAAAAACTGACTGAAAAAATCGTTCAAGACATCATCCGGAAAATCAGAATAATTAGCAACGTCTAGGTATTCTTGAATAAAGTCCTCGAGTGATTGCGTACCCTGCTTGAGGGCTAATAATAGTCTTGCAGTGTACATACCTGGCCAGTAATGTGCATGAAAGCCGCTGAATCCTTGGGTGGCCGAGTATTCTGTAACGGAGTGACAGAAGCGCGAGGCGTGCGGATCCATGTGCAAGCTTTTTATTGACAGACGTGATCAACAAACACAGGCAGGGTCAAAACAATAGCAAACAGGTATGGCACGGGCAAAACACAAGAATATTCCTAGAGCTGGCGTAGGTCATCGATCGGCGAACAATATCCAGAGGGCTTGACAAGAAGAGTAATCCAGAGACATGAGTAATAGTCCAGGCGAGGTACAGAGAGAGTCAGAGCAGCGAGACAAGGGTTAATCCAAGGTACACAGGCAGGAATCAGGAAACAAGAAACAAGGCAAAATGAAATGACAAGACTAAACTAGAACTAGGCTCCGTAAAGCAGCCATCTCTTGGAGAGTGATAAATGCAGAACAATACAGGAGACTAAACACAAAACAAACACAGAATGGCTTGGTAAGTAGCTAACACTAGGAGAGTGCTAAACGCTAGACAATACTCGGCGATCTGAACAGGATCTGAGTATGTGTTAAATAGTGTGTGTAATAGCTCTTAGGTGAGTGTGTGATTGGTGACAGCTGTGTGATCAGTGCATTCAGCTGTGTATGTGCAATCAGTGCAATGGGTGATGGGAACTGTAGTCCGGAGTGACATGTAACAGTCTGTGTGGTGTAAGAGTCAATATGAATTAAGGGCGACCTCTGATGGCGAGTGGACGGAAGACCATGAACCGGATTCGTGACAATTTTATGTAAACAAAAACTTTTATTTTGGATGTGATTAATCGGGATTAATCGTTTGAGAGCACTAATAATAATTAAGAAATAATTCACTTCTTGCTGACAAACAGATAAATCCAGTGGTTTGAAGGATAGTGGCAAAGATTGGTAAAGATTTAAAATGACAATTAATTAGCTTTTGGGGGACTGAACTATGATCCATAATTACGTATGAATGCTGTAACCGTATGAATGCAGTTCCCCTCATACAGGTCTCATAGCAGAATAACTACAAGTCACATTAACTTTGAAGATACTAATATTAATATCAAAGTGTTTAAATATTTTGCTTCATTTTACTATTTATTAAGTGGCTTAGGTGTTCATGTTCTTTCAGTAGGATGGTTTCGAAGACTAATAATTGAGAAGATACTTAAAGGTTTGCTGATTGCTGGGCTGGAATTGAACCTTAATGGAAGGGAAAATCTAACCAGGAGATGAGAAAGGCTGTATAAATATAGCCGTCGTTATCAGCTCAATCTATTTTTACATTTTCTTCTCACCACCAGCTCTATCATGGGACTGTAGTAATTCTGTCAAAGCCCGAGAGCTTAAGCCACCTCAAACTGTGCCTGATCCACATTCAAACCTGTAAAAAAGGATGAGAGGTGTAGATTTTGTATAAACACAATTTTTACTAGTGGGCTAGTGGTACAAGCTTCTGTCACATGTGAGCATGCTGTAGAGAAGCAAGTGTAAGTCCCACTGAAAATGCACCTTATTTAATGCAGAGTTAGTCATTTAACAGATTTAGATTCACAGATTAGTGCAGTGATTTAAATGAAGTTATTGACAGTTCAGTTACTGACGCGTCAAAGTCAAGATAAACGTGTCATTATATGCTGTAGCACTCATTAGGTAATGGAGCAAAGTCAAACAGAAATCAATTATGCCCTAATGTGTATGTGGGCATCCCTTGTCATGCTGAAACAGCTTGAGCTGTCTACACTAGATTTGTCAAGTGAAATCAAGTCACCTTAATTTCTATAGCGCTTCATGCAATACAGATTGTGTCAGCTTCACCGTGATAAACTGGAAAATAGCAGAATCAATTATGGAAATTCAACTATGGAGACAACTGAAATTCTGCTGTAAAGAAGGTGTAAAAGACAACAGTGTCATATTTAGCTCAAGTCAGTGTTGGTTCAGTTCAAACAGGACTGCAAAATAAGTCATATTACATTCATCACAATTTCTGCTTCTCTCAATTTATTAAGCATAATCATATGCGATGCGATATTTGCCTGATGGTTATTTATCCTGAAAAGGCTTTATTATAATTTGGCATTTGTGTTGTTTTGCATTAGTAACAAGACTCCTCAAGCTTTCATGGCTGCGGTTGCCAGATGTCAAGAGTTGAAATCCTGCAGTCTGAGCTTTTTCTTTTAAAATGATACATTTTCTGTTTAGTGGTTTAATCATCTCAATATGGCAATTGTGCGCATGCGCTCTCTCTCTACATCACGGAAAAAGGCAAACATATCAGTTGTTTAGCAATCTGTAATGTGACTTTCTGCTCAGATAATACAGCCAATCTGTTCTCTTTCATAAGGTTGTTTGCACTGTTTGCTTTGACTAAATTTGCAAGCAAATCACGACATTGACATTGACATTGACGTTCTCGATCTGTGCTTATACACTGAGACAACAGACAACCCTCCAGAAGCACAACAGGTCAGGTCGAGCTCCTGTGAGCATAGTTTAACAACAAAGGGTCAAGAATTACATGAACAGGAAGCAATGAGAAATGAAAAGGCATTCAACAAAGCCTATGACTTTTGGAAGCACACAGCAAAGGAGGTTAGAGTGAAACTGAAGGCTTTCTGCTCAGCTGAGGACCTTGATAAAATCCAAATGAACATTAAATCTAAACAAGCTATAGTACACCAAAATTATGAGCCCATTCGACGCAATCATACTATTACTCCAGATATTGTCAAAAGAATGGATGCATGTGACACTCTTACAGTTGAGATTTGTGACCTTGTTAGTAAACGACTAGAGAACATAGATGAGGCTGACCAACTAGAGAAATAGAGGGTGAGAATAGCACTACATAAGGATGAGTACGGGTCAGTCTTTGGAAATACAGATCTGGAGACTATCCAAATTTAGTGCATTTGTGCATTTCAAAGAGTTTATGCAAACCGAAGCTTGCAACCCCATTGTCTCCCCTTTTCTGATGAACATTAAAAACACAGACGAGAGACTTCCAAAGAGAGACAAGGCACTCAACACAAGCACTCAAATGAAAAACTGTTGAATCGGCAAACAAAGATCTCATAGCCACAGGAGACCATGCAAGCAAGGAAATCCACAAGGTTATGGCCAATGCATTGACACAGCATGTTTCCGCCACATCTAGCATTTGTTCCAGTTCTTGTGTCATCAACAACAAAGCCCAAAAGATAAATCTTCAAGGTCCAACTCTTGGATGATGATGCCATAGTTGATTCCCAAACTGCGGCAGAGGCAAATGTTGACTATAAAGATGAGCCTGTAACACCTGTTGAAGTGGAAAATGGTTCTTCATTCATGTCAGATGAAGCTGAAGAGGAAAAGAAGAATGGTCCACTTCCCCCAAACCCTACCAGGGGAAGGAGAGGAAAGAAACTTCTTGATATTCCAGATGTCGCTCCTAGCCAATCCAGAAAATCGGCCCGTGCTAGAGTTCCTAATCGTAAGTTTGTGGATGAAGAAGCAGTGTTTCCGCTACATTCATTCTGCCGTGGCCACACCAAAAATCATCCCCGCCATGGCTGCAGCTTTTCAGTGACGTCACTCAATTCATTCACAAACAAATTTATAGTGGAGGAGACGTTAGTCACACACTGGAAATTATTAAAAGGTGAGTGTAATATAGAGCAAACTTAAGTGTAATTGTAGTAGTGGTGTGTGCGTTATGTGTAACCCTCCAACATTACACAGTAGGGGTGAAATACAATTGAAATACAGTTGATCCAAATACGGCTGAAATTCGGACCAGACCCCAAGGTTTGGTTCACATGTGATTTACAGACTAATTGCAAAAATGAACCATCATAGAGTGAACGTTTATCACTTGTATCTGTTTTGTCTTGCCAATTTACACATTCGAGTGATTTTAAGCCATTCCAGCGTAAGATGAGGCGAATAGAACTTATTTCGCTGTTTGTGTGGTGATTTCTGTGGCCACAGCTGCCGGACACGGCTCACACGCACAAAGAAACGCATTTTTTTTTAGACGCGTGCGTGAACAGAGTTGATTCCTCATTCGGATTTCCTTGAGTTTGAACAGACACATACACACAGAATTATGTGAAAATAGACGTCTCGACAATCATTCTCGTCAATGCAGTCAGTTATGTCTTAAGTGAACAAAAACAATTTAGAAAGAAATTGCATGTGTATCATTATATTGGATCCGTGCATTCGGTCTTAAATTCATGCTTCAGTATGTGTTAATCAAATGTTAATCAATGTTAATAATCAATAATGTTAAAGGGGTCCTATTATGCTTTTTCACTTTTTTAATTTTAGTCAGTGTGTAGTGTGTATGTTTGGGCATAAAAAAGATCTACAAAGTTACAAATCTCAAAGTCCACTCCAAAGGGAGATATTTCGTTTTTAAAACATCCCTTTTCAAGAACTACAACGAACGGTTCGTTTGGACTGCAAAGTTGTTTTCCCATTAGAATATCATTAAAAAATCCCGCCTACGGAAATTCGAATGCACGTTTCAAAATCGAAACCCGGTGCTGGTGTTTTTATATCACTGTATTTCTGAAGAAAACCGACTTTCTTCAGAAAATGATGTATGTCATTTTCATTTCATCTTGCATGTAATGTCTGATAAAGCAGCGTTTGTGAGCAGAGCTCTGCTTTGTGTACAGCGTTACCGGGGAAACCTCGCTCTCTCCCACTACAACAGTGCCTCCTGCTGGCAGAGAATTAATTTGCATATATATGCCGCTACAAATAGTGTAACTCTGTGGGACTATAGTATAAATAAATTCAACTGTATAACAGTTTCGCTGCAATTCATGTTATAATGTTAGAATTAAAGAACAATAAACATAATACATATTACCGTTGCACTTATCTGTAAATAGTAAATGCAGTTATTTTTAAGCTGTTGTTGACATCCTATCTAAAACGTGATTTAGCCAAAAAAACAACAATATCGTTACCACTTTAATATGTCTTACAATATCCGTATGTGCAAAGGTTCTGCGCGATCCTCTTGTTCAATATTCTCGGGGTCTGAATTGATATGGCAATATTGACGAACTTGCTGCTTTGGCAAGGGGCAGGGCAGTACTGAAACACTGTCTAAGCGGTTCGCCAATCACAACACACTGGGACTGCTAACCAGTCACAACACATTTCGTTTTTCGGAAGGCGGGCCTTCATCAAACCCGGAACTAATCGAGCCCTTTGTGCTAGGCTGGGGAGAGAGGTATTGTAATAATGTAAATTATGTGAAAAATAATGTGATTTTCGAACCACCAAGCATGAAAGCATGTTCTAGTACACCCCCAAAACAAAATCAAGACTTTGTAAAAAGAGCATAATAGGACCCCTTTAATCAAACAAAAACAAAAAAAAAAAACGGATTTAATCTAAATTTATTTCATACAGTGAACACATGCAGTGTTATTTAGGTCTACTCTGTGTTTGTGTTTTGATTTTATTGCAGTGTTTTACACAGACAAAAAAACAACTCAGCTAGAAATTGTATCATCTTGCAATACGTTAACTATGAGCTAACCTGCCTCTTCTGAAGTAAGAGTTAGCAAGTCGGGCTAATGTTCCTAATGAGTCTTACTAGTGTTGAAGGGATCACATAGGCTACTAAACTGATCAGATAACAGGTATTATGATTCTGTCCATGACAAAGCCAGTCTATTATTATTTAGCCATCAATTAATGGTAACCTATTTCCAGCTTGAAATCAGGTAAAGTTACGCCCTTTTAAACTTTAGAGGGAAAAAAAAGCGCTAATTGATCATTTATCATCAGTTAGGTAACTTGCTAAACTAATAGGGCTATTTAAATAAATCTCAGTAAAATGATTAGATACTAATGGTGTTAAGGTAAGGTATGCATTAAAATATTTCTGACTGCATTTTCAGATGAGTTTGTTGGTTTGATGAAGATAAGTTTGATATTTCTTGAAGAAAAAAATACTATACTAAATACTATACTAGATAAATACTATACTACACTGGATCTTGAGGAAGATGACAGTCAGGTATTTAGTATAGTTAGGCTGGGATGTTTAAAGGGGACATCGGATGAAATTTTCCACTTTTTTAAAATTTATTTATTTATTGCACTTAGTTTCTGGTTTCTGATGTGTCTGCCAGCTCAGAAAAGCTGAAAAGAAAACACACTGTCATGCAGTGAGCTGTTTCAATTTGCAGCCGGTTTCTATGTAGATACAGTGCCCTCCACTAATATTGGCACCCTTGATAAATATGAGCAGTGAAAATAAATCTGCATTGTTTATCCTTTTGTTCTTTCACTCAAAAAATTCACAAAATTCTAACCTATCATTGAAGTAAAACAATTGAAAGTGGGGAGAAAATCTCATGATGAAATGTTTTTCTCCAATGAATTTTGGCCACAATTATTGGCACCCCTAGAAATTCTTAGGTCCTTTTGCACCGCGGGAACCTTTTCATAGTACCCTAACTAATTGTGGAACTACCCACTTTTTGTCGTGTTCGCACCGCGGGAACTAGGAACTGTTTTAGTTCCCGGAACTCCGTTTGGAGGAACTAAATTAGCTCCTACTTCAGAGTAGGGTCTAAAACAGTTCCATAGGAACTATCGTGACGTAAGTGTATGCTGATTGGCTAAACGCATATGAAAACGCCCTCACCCGCCATGATTTAGAATGCCGTGTAAACACATACCGTGTAAACATTGTATCAACTTATATTTCGCAAGAATGGAGAACAGCGATAGATGGATGGATGCTGAAGTGCAGGCACTTTTGAACATTTATGCAATGGAGGAAATCCAGTTAGAATTCGAAGGAACAAAACGCAACATTAAGGTATGTATCTATACGACGACATTCCATGTCCATTATTGTGAAGCCCGCAAGACACAACAAAAACACAGCTCTGATCACAGCGTCCTCCATCCTCCTGTTGTTAACGTTGTTCTTCTTTGTTTTCGTTGTTGAACGCCGTGCACAAATGACGTCGCTGTCAACCAGCTTACGTCACTTCCTAGTACCCACTGTCGGTGTGAATGCAACCCTTTAAATGGTACTGGGAAATAGCTCGTGCAAAATCGTCCCAGTACTTTAGTACTGTACTTTTAGTTCTGGAACTAAAGCGGTGCGAAAGGGGCTCTTATGAGTAAAATATCTCTGAAGTAGGGTAAATGTACCTATTAAGCTCACGTACCCATTAAGCACACTTTCATATTTGAGCTCAGATTATAAAAAGAAAAAATAATGTATTATCATACTTGATATCTTAACCAATTGATGTGTTTGTTACTACATATCTCCTGTAATTTCAAGTCAATCAGATCACTGCACACTGAGATATGAGTCTCCATGTGTTCACACTGCTAGGTGGCCATTTTGAAAGCTATCTGAAAACTTTAACCAAAAGAGTAGGTCCTTGAATGTACAATTTTTAGATGTTTAAGCATTTGTTTTGGGTAAGTTTCACTACTTACTATAAAATTAAGAGATTGATGTTCAGACTTTTGCATATTATAACCTGGAACTTGGATGTGGGAAATAATTACAGTTAGATCCAAAAGATAGTTTTAGCAACATAGCGCAGGTGCTACAGAACACAGTTAGCTGACTAGCTGTATAAGATTGTGTGCTACGCTAACATATTACTTCATAGGCATTACTGGCTTGTACTTTTACATCCATAATATTATAAATTGATAGTTTATTGCTGGTCTGTGTGTAGCGGATTTCACCCAGCACCACAAATGGACTACCGACACCAGGCTCTTTGGGGAAGCGAGTCTGCAGTTTATTGACAGAGGACAGACAATTAACACATATGCCTTCAGACTCACTGTGATTCAGCTGAAGGATGCAAAAAAAACAAAAAAAACATTAGTACCGTCCTCCTTAACAGCAACTGCAATTCGTAATTATACTTGCAATTCAACTCAGATTTGTCTATAAACATACATTCTGACATTAAAAGAAGTTTCCGCACATTTACTGCACTCAATGACTTTTCCGCAGACTCAATCCACCAAAAATTTTATGAGAGAACGCTTATTAACACGGAAAAACGCTCAATTTTGACGCGCAGGCGGAAACATGAAACGAACGTGCATTCATAAGACTCTGAATATACATCAAAATCGTCAACAGATAAATACATGCTTACTCGTTTCAGTTTCATAACACCTTTATGATTAATACTAACTTAAAACTTCAACTAGTAAAGCACATTTTCACTCTTTGATGCAGGGCACTGCAGAAACATACCTGACTCTATCCAGTCACAGGCTGTTCTGAAAGAGCAGGCACCAGTCGGGCGACCGGCCCATTATCAATGACATCACTCCCAGAATAACTCAAAATATTAATGATAAATAAAAACACCTATTTTCTCCTGTTCCATAAGGTAAACAAATAAAGATCATACACTTAAAATAAAATAATATAAACAATTGTTTGCCTAATGAAATAAATAATTTGGAAACCATTTCGATCGTTAAACACAAAGAAAAGTTTGCTGGAACAGTTACAAAAAAAAAAAAACTCACAACACTACATGTGGTTTTACACTGCTGTCATTTTTAAAGATTTCATATTATTTTAAGGTGAGCTTAAAGGGTACACTACTATGAAAATCATACAGCTTCAGTGTGACATCAATAAAAAATGTATAATTTTATACATATTGTTCATAATAGTTGTTCATAATAAAATATGTATGAACTTAATACATGACCTAGATTATTTATTTTGCAAAATCTTGTCATTTTAATAAATATTACATGAAATTTATTAAAAATTGTTGCTGCTCCAATTAAGCTCAGTGTGCTCTTTTTAAGCGCTTCCACATTGAACGTCTATGTAAATACTTCATAAACAGACTTTACATGTAAACTGATGGTTGCCACTTTAAGTTGAGTTAATCGATTTTCTATGGATTCTGTCAACTCAAATCTGCAGACTGGCTCTGGCCTTCTCCAGACTGTAAATCGGTGGAAAATCGGGGTAAAAATTGTGTAGTGTATTCCAGCCTTAAGAGAATGTAGAAAAGTTGACATCCATTTAACAAGAGGTTTCATAATGAGGCTAGTTTCTGTGTTTATCCCCATGAATGAAATGTTTTTTATTGGTTTGTTTAATTTAATTTTTGAATGTGTTACTTGAACGTGGACTAGTATAGATGTTGCAATGTGCTTAATGACACTTATGACACACATTATGAATATATAACTGATCAAATTGAATGCGTTGTTGCGTGATTTTAGTGTTCTGTTTTGTTGTGATTGACTTTGTACCTTCAAATAAAACTTTTTTCAATTATTCTTTAAAAGGGTTGTTTAAAATAAACAAGAATTTTTAATAAAACATGATGAGCTTAATCCGAACAGGAGTGTGCTTAAAGGGTACAAAAATGTACCCATTAAGCACAGCCAGACTTTTTGCATTTAAGGATGTATATCTCAATTGAAATGCTTTTGTCATTTAAAATGAAATTAAATATTTTTATGTGAGAGATTAATATTTTAACAACTTTTTGTACTGAAACCAATATCTTGCAAAATAAAAATGTCTCAACGTAGATTTTGGTGTGCTTAATAGGTACATTTACCCTATATTCCCATTCATATTTACATTTTTTAGCACACCAGGGTGACTAGAAGCATGACATTGTCCAGCCATGACTTCCTGTTCCACAGGATTATAAATATGAGGAACACAAAGGCCAAATTCCCTTAATCATCCATCACAAGGAGTAAAACCTAAGAATATAGCTCTGATGTGCAGAACAAGATTGTTGAGCATCACAAAATAGAAAGTGGCTGTAAGAAAAGAGTTAAAGCATTGAAAATCCCCGTTTCCACCATCAGGGTAATAATTAAGAGGTTCCAATCAACTAAAGGTGTTAAAAATCTGCCTGGAAGAGGACGTGTGTCTATATCATCCTAATGCACGCTGAGGAGGAGAGTTTGAGTGGACAAAGACTCTCCAAGGATCACAGCTGGAGAATTCTAGAGATTAGTTGAGTCTTGGTGACAGAAACCTAAAAAAAACATATATCAAACATCCCCTACATCACCACGTTGTTCGGGGGGGTTTCAAGAAAAATTCTCCTCACTCATCCAAAAACAAACTCCAGCATATTCAGTTATCAGACACGACTGGAACTTCAAATGGCACTGGCTTCTATGGTCAGATGAAACTGAAAAAATAGCTTTTTGGCAGCAAACTCACCAGATGAATTTAGTATAAACAGGGATTAAAAAAAAAAAAAAAAAAAGTACCCCATGTCCACGGTTAAATATACTGCTGGATCTAAACACGGATAAAAAAAAAAAAAGTACCCCATGTCCACAATTAAATATACTGCTGGATCTTTAATGTTGTGGGTCTGTTTTTCTGCCAGAGGTGCTGAACATCTTGTTCAGATGCATGGCATCATGGATTCTATCAAATACCAACAGATAAAAAATCAAAACCTGACTGCCTCTGTTAGAAATCTTATAATGGGCCGTGGCTGGATCTTCCACCAGGACAACAATCCAAAGCAAACATCAAAATAAACACAAAAATGGGTCACTGAGCACAAAATGAATCCTTTACCATGGCTGTCCTCTTACCTGAACCCTACAGAAAATGAGTGAGGTGAACTGAAGAGAAGAAGTACTAACATGGAGCTGTGAATCTGAAGGATCTGGAGAGATTCTGGATGAAGAAAATGGTCTCTGATCTCTTATCAGGTGTTCTCCAAACTCTTCAGGCATTATAGGAGAAAACTCAGAGCTGTTACCCTGGGAAAAGGACGTTGCAATAATTGGGTGCCAATAATTGTGGCCAACATGAACTAGAGAAAGCATTTATTTCACAATGAGATTTACCCCCCACTTTCAGTTGGTTTACTTCAATGATAGGTTGGAATTTTGTGAATGTTTTGAATGAAAGATCAAAAGGATAAACAATGCAGATTTATTTTCACAGCCGCCTTTGCTCATATTTACCAAGGGCGCCAATATTAGTGGAGGGCACTGTAGCTAGCTATTTGAATAAGACCACCTCCAAGCCATGTACAGAATCTATTTGCCTGTCTTGTGTCTAAATGGAAGAGAAGGGTACATGGGTACAGAAAACAAAGTTCAGCCCTTGGCTCTACAACACAGAACATGGTATTACACCACATCTTGCATTTCAGTGTAATATTTTATTAATACTGACAAATGGCACTTTTGCCTGTCTCTACAGGAATGTTCTGCCACTTATGTCGGCAACATAAGCAGGCACCAAAAAGAGGAATGGTCAAGCAACCATTCATTGAGACAGGCAGTCAGATCTATAGATCTACTTAGACAGGCATATGGAGACAGAGCACCACAAAAAGAGTGTGAAGTCACATGCCTTGTTAACACAAGGTGAAGTTCCTTCATTTTATAATGTTAAAAAGTTATTTAAAGTGCCCCATTATGGGTTATGAAAGGTTCATATTTTGGTTTTGGGAGTCCCCAACAACAAGTTGACATGCAAACAAAAACACTTTCATTGTCTTATAATATGCATTTATTTTTACCTTATTTGCTCAATAACTCACAGATGATTTGTTCAACGATTCATTTTTCCAAACCCCTCCTTTGCATGACGCTAATCAGCGGTGATTGGTCCGATTGGTCGATTTCATTTTCATTTAATCGTGCCTATAATGCCTGATAAAGCAGTGTTTTTGAGAGCAGTGCTGCTTTGTTTACAACCTTACCGGGGTAACAGCTATTTTTACCGCTCCAAAAGTGGCACCTAGTGGGAAAAAAATGAAGTTGCATTTTCATTCTGTTCAACGCTAAAATCGACTGATGATCAAGTTTTCCCAGGACTGTGCGTGCAACAAGTGGGCGGGCAATATGCTAAAGTTTCACTCGTTTTAAAAATGACTCGTTTCAATGATTCAGAGTTGTCTCTTTCTTTTGAGAGACAATAACTTTATGGCAGCGGCTATTTGCACTAACTTCGTCCACCAACGTGTGATTGGGGTAGTCAACATTACAAAAAGACCTTTAGTCAACATCAGTTTCAGTGGCATTGATGGTAAAGCGCCTGCTTTTTGATACAATGTGATAGTGACAATTAACAGAATTCTGAAGAAAGATGATTGAGGAACCCAGATTAATGTTCCCCTGCTGTCTGTGTTTCATAATTTCAGAACATGGATCAGCTCACCATGATGGAAAAACTGGCATCCTTGAACCAGCTGGCAGCCATTGCCCTCACAATGCCTATCTCCAGTGTGAACTGTGAGAGGGATTTTTCAGTAATGAATAGGGTAAGACAATTAATTATATTACCAGACATGAGATTACTTGACTTCTTGAAATCTCTGTGTTAACTACTGTAAACTTAATAAAACCGGATAATGTAATAACTTCCTGATAACATATAATGTCTTTACTAATTACCATCCTGTTATTTACATTGTATTGCAGGTAAAGACAGAACTGAGGAACAGGCTTCAGGGAGACCATCTGGCAGCATGCATGCGCATACTGTAAGCATCAACGGGCCATCGCTATCGGAGTTTCCCTACCAAAAACCCTTAGAACTGTTCTTTAAAAAAACAAGAAAAATCAAATGTTCCCAGTCAGGCTGCATGCTTTGCCATTGAGGTGATTATATTGTGTCTTTTACTGGGTTTAAATCTTTGCAAATAAATATATTATGAATTTTTTGATAGAGAAGGTTGGTTGTTTTAATTTTTTAATTCCTGGCCTGTTTGTGAGTGTGTGTGATTCTTGGCTGGGTAGGTTTAACCACTGGGGGACAGAGGAAAGGGGGCATGGTCCATGGGAAAATCATCCATCGGCGACACCCCCTCCCTCCCCATGTGGAAATAAGGCCTGCCACCACAGCTGGAAAAAATCCTAAAGGAAACATTGAGAAGCATAGAACACTGAGGCTTCCCAAGTGCCCGTAGACTCCATAAAATCTGAGATACCTGTAGGTTCCAAAAGCAAGAACGGAAGAAAGGCTACACAAGATTATGCTGATGCTATAGTTGAGCTTGCCCAAGCCCCTGTTGTAAAACATGATAGAAGAAAGTACTTAGTCAAAACAGAAAGCCAACTTTCGGAAGAACCCAAGTTAGTGACTGGAATGACGTTCTAAGCCACCTGAGTCAGTTTTCCACCTGGACAACGCTCGTTAAGGTGGTTGCCAGAATCAAAAGACTAGGGCCTAGGCTAAAACATCATGATGAAATTGTGACTGTTGAGGAACGTAGTAGGGCTGCTGAGGTGGTGATTCAGCTCGTCCAGCAGCAAGCCTTCCCCCAAGAGCTAAAGGCACAGCAAAGGAGCTTTCATGGGGACATCCAAGTTCAAGTCCTCTTCTCTGCCTTGACCCCATTCTGGACGGGTGACTTCTTCGCGTTGGCAGAAGACTTAAAGGATCAACCCTCAGTCAAGAACTAAAGCACCCCATCATTCTCCCAAAAGACAGCCACATCACCAAGCTGATTCTGTCACACTATCATGCCCAGATCTGCCACCAAGGTCGGAGCCAGATCTTAACGGAGCTCCAGGCCAATGGATTTTTGGCCATTGTTGCGAGTAAATCAGTCGCCAATTAATACATAGATGTGTGAAATGCCAGAAACTCAGATGACCAGTTGAGGAGCAACGAATATCTGAACTCCCCAGAGAATGCTGTGAAGTCTCAGCTCCTTTTATATCCTGCGGAATGGATTGTTTCGGCCCATTTGTCACCAAGCGAGGCCGCAAAGAGTGCAAGAGATATGGACTCATCTTCACATGCCTGTCTTCTCGAGCAGTCCATCTTGAAATGCTTGAAGACATGTCCACGGATGCCTTCATTAACGCTTTAAGGTGTTTTATTAGCCTTAGAGGAGCTGTTTGCCAGCTCTGCTGTGATCAGGGCACAAACTTCGTGGGTGCGAAGAATGAGTTCAAAGAAGCTCTCAAGCAATGTGATACAGAGGCTTTGAAAGCCTTTCTGGCGGATAAACAGTGTGAGTTCACTTTCAATGCTCCTTCAGCAAGTCATGCAGGCGGTGTGTGGTAGCGGCAAATTCAGACCATTCGCAATGTGCTGAATGTTACAATCGCTCAGTGTTCAGGTAGACTAGATGATGCCTCCCTTAGAACGCTGTTCTACGAAGCTATGGCCATCGTCAACAGTCTCCCATTAAACGTTGATGGAATCAATGACCCCATGGCACCAGAGCCCCTGGCTCCAAACCACCTTATCCTGATGAAATCTAAGGTGGCCTTACCACCTCCCAGAAAGTTTGTAAAGGAAGATATGTACGCTGCAAAAAGATGGCGCAGAGTACAATATTTAACCGAACAGTTCTGGAGCCGGTGGAAGAAAGAATACCTCCAGAACACGTCCACTAGGCAAAAGTGACATGTACCCCGGTGCAACTTGAAAGTGAACGACATAGTCATCATCAAGGAAGATACACTTCCAAGGAACCAGTGGCAACTAGGATGAGTGATTGAAACTACAGAAGGGACAGATGGCTTAGTTCGCCGGGTAAAGGTACAAGTTGGGGAGCGGAAACTAACACAGAAACAGAACCATTGCTTTAAGCCCTCAATCATCGAATGGCCGATCCAAAAGCTGGCGCTCCTCCTTGAAGATGAATAATGGTCTGTCAATCTTATAGACACACTTACATCAGACATGTTGGTCTAACAGATTTAAGGTGAACCTATTTGTATTTGTGATCTATACACCTACAGCTCTATATTTAGTCACTTATTATAGTCTGGAAATCATGTATGAGTAACTGTTTTGTTTATCCCTGCTGAATTCATTTATCATATCATGATTGGTGGGAGTGTAAGTGGCCACTAGAGGTCGCTAGAGGTAATTCATTCACAGTCAGGTCATTCATTGACTGTGAATTCAATAATGACTGGGTTAGAGGCTGTGATCCCAGGAACCTGTATAGCCGATCTACAGTTTCACTCGTCAGATTTCTCTCATTTCAGAAACTCAGTGACATATGTAAGTTAACACAGATCGTGTAATCCTGGTGCTGTTCATTGTAACATTGTTTGTTTAAGTTGCTTTGTCTTATGTCCACACATTTGTGTGCTGTTTAGTCCAGAGGCCATCAAGCTAGCGGCTAACTCAGGAAGCAGCAAGTTTAAAGTTTGCACCCTTTGGTGAGCATCTCTTAAACATCTTCCATGTTTAAGAGACGGAAAATCTTTAATGATGTAAAATGATCATGACTGTTAATTGACTGTTTCTGGAAATTGTTTTGTTGTGTATCTTGTACCAGGAAAGTTTCATGTGTTAACTGAGCAAATTATTCTTAGTGTTATTTTAAATAGCTTTAAAGGTCATTTAATGTGCATTGCATATATACAAATGCATGATGATTCACTGTAAAAGGTGTGAGGATTTATTTGTAAATTTGTGGTATGCCAAGGGCTTATTAACCAGCTATTTGTGTGTTTACTTCTAGTTTTCATGGTGCTTATGCTGGTTCCGGAATAATAAAAACCGATTGCACCCGTTAGAGACTCTCTGCCTCATATTAAGGAAGCCAACGGCTGCGACACCTAGATAAATATGCGCTATTAGGCGCATATCCAATCGTTTGTGCGGCGAGTGGAAGCTGAAGCACGCTTTGCAGGCCCGATGCCCGGCCCGCATCTGAACTATGATGTGAAAATTGGCCCGAAGCACGGCCTTAGGGGCACAAATAAGTCGGGGCCCATCAGGCTCGAGCTGAAATGCAGCGCTCTACTCAAGCACAACTCCATACTGCATGAGCTACCAAGCAAATCTACTGAACATGAAAACCCATACAAATGAAGCTGGATATGTGACGCTAAGCTTCAAAGGTATCAGTGTTCAAATGCCGCAGCATGTTAAAATTGTTTTGAATTAATAACACAATATTTCTCAAGTAATTGTGTGAAAATTAAGCTTTATTAAGCAAAACTGTGGGCCTGCAAATAATACTTTGTGTGAAAAGGAATAAAAGTTGTCCGAGTTTAACAGCCGCTAGTGTTCATTTCAATTGGAAACTGCAGCGATTCGTACATACACTCTTAAAAATAAAGGTGCTTAATAGGTTCATCACAGCGATGCCATAGAACAGTGGTTCCCAATTCTGGTCCTGGAGAACCCCCAACACTGCATATTTTAAATGTCTCCCTAATCAAACACACCTGATTGAACTCTTCAGTTCATTAGTAAAAACTCCAAGATCTCAAATGTGTGTGTTAGATAAGAGAGACATCAAAAACATGCAGTGTTGGGGGTTCTCCAGGACGAGGATTGGGAATCACTGCCTTAGAAGAACCATTTTTGGTTCCACAAAGAACCATTAAGTCAAAGGTTCTTTAAAGAACCATCTCTTTCTTACCTTTTTATAATCTGAAGAACCTTCTTTCGCCAAAAAGAACCTTTTGTGAAACAGAAAGGTTCTGCAGATGTTAAAGGTTCTTCATGGAGCCATTTAGACAAAAAAGGTTCTTCTATGGCAGTGCTTCCCAAACCTCTCCTGGAGGACCCCCTGCCCTGCACATTTTGTATGTCTCCCTAATCAGACACACCCAATTTAGTTCTTGCGGTCTCTACTAACGAGTGGAATCAGGTGTGTTAGATGAGGGAGACATACAAAAGTTGCAGAGCACGGGGGCCTCCAGGACAGGTTTGGGAAGCACCTTAATTTTTTAAGAGTGTATAGGTATGTTTTTTCAGTTTTGCAGAAACATACTTAGAGGTAAGTATTTCCTGAGACCAGGTAGGTTAAACCAGTTGCTGCTCCAGAAATGTAAATTCACTGACAATCTTCACCAAAGCCGAATCTCTGAAATCTTATTTGTCCTCACACTCCATGCCAGGTTTAATGTCATCGACACTAAAGACTCTTGGTACTTGTGTGTGATGCAGTCTAACACAATATGCCAGTTTGAACATGTGGAGGGAAGATTTGCAGTGAAGCATCACTGTCATATGGAAAAGAACTGTAAACAGATTGTATCAAATTTCTCTTTTTGTACTCCACAGAATAAAAATAGAAACATACATGTTTGGAACATGACAGTGAGAATATAAAGGAATAATAAATAACTCAAAAATCCAGCTTCAATTTATGTATTGCGGATGCTAAGGAGAATGTTATACCTCTAAGGAGGTGCTAATGAAATTAGACTTCCATTGAGGTGATGTGAGCGCAGCAGGGGTGTAATTATGTTGAGAAGAAACCAGAGACTTAGCCTAGAGAAACAATCAAACCAGAGGGGTCTAAGCATCTGAAAGAGTCAAATATTTCATGGTTTTTATCAGTTGACTGAACTTTGACATAAACGGAAAGGTTTTGAAGCTCTGAATTGACCATTTTACGTTATCATTAAATGTGAGGATTTACCAGCAACACAAGACAACAGAGGATAAGTCATCATTTTAAAATCTTGTCTTTCCTCAAATGCAGGCATCACAAAACAATTCTTGTACTTTCTGTTTGTTCATTCTGAAAGGCTGCTCAAATGCCTTGAAATTAAAGCTGAAAATTGAAGTTAGCCTTGAAAAAAATAATTGCTGTCAACTTAGATAATGAAAAGAAAACTGAAGATGAATATTTAAATAAGTCTGGGCTTCTATATTACTTTTATTAAAATCACCAATCGTAAATGAAATTATTACTGATCATAAGTTGGATGCGCTCCTGTGCCCATATTCACAAAACATTTTATCTTATTTCTCCTAAATAGCAGTAGAAGTTTTTAGCTAAGAATTTTCTCTTAAAACCTATTCACAAAGCTGCTGAAACAGACTTTTACTAAGGAATAGACAGCAGTCTTAAGCTAAGAGTAATGGTCACTGCACACTGAGTCCGAAATTTTCATATGCAGTTTTTTCGTATTCGTAATCCTAAAAATTTGTCACGCACAGAAACCTTGCACACTGAGTCCGATTAATTATTAATTATTCGTATTAATTAATACGTTGTGAAAAAAAAAATCGCAAAACAGTACTAAATGGAGTCTTCAAGCAGTGAGGATGATTTTGTTGTCCTCTCACTTCTTAAAAAAAGAAAAATATCTGCTAAATGCGTAAATGTAAATATTGGGAGAAGAGAAAGGAAATATTGGGTTCATCCAATCCTGAGATATAGAGAGTTCTCCCTCCTTATTAAGGAGCAGCAGGATTATCCCGGGCGATTCAAAGTTCACTTCAAGATGTCAGTTGCTCAGTTTGATGCTTTGCTAGCGATACTAGAGCCACATATTAAAATGAAGACCACCAATTTCTGTGAACTCAGTGTGCAAGGATTACAGTGCTTTTGTGCTGCGAGAAGAAGTGGATCAATTTGACAATCGCCGTTCTGGATTTCGGCGTTCGCTTGTACGGTGGCTCTGAATTGTCAAAACACCTCTCAAAATGCTTGCTACGGATGCGAAAAACGCAACAAAAAAAAAATCGAACCTGATCCGAATTTTTTTTATGACGGACGAAAATTTCGGAAGCAGTGTGTAAATGTGATTGACATAACGTGAGGTCGTATTTATTTTTTAACGTGCGAAAATTTCGGACTCAGTGTGCAATGACCTTAAGAGTGGGGTTGACCTTGTTGCTATGGATGATGTCAGCATGCTTACTAACTATGCACACAGAGATTGGCTGATAGGGGAGGAGTCTCTGTCAGAGATTCATTCATAGAAGTATTGTAGAGCGCGATATTATGTTGCCATATTCAAATAAAAATGTTAATTGCCACATTCAAATAAAGATTTTAAAATGCAGGCTAAGTATCACTAATTAAACAATATAATATATATGTATATGTTCAGCTAATTGTCAGCCTGTATGCTTCTTGTAAAAAAAAAATTAGTGAATATGCATATAAACAGCCTTTTAATTAACAGAGCAGAATAATCATGGCTAATAGTAAGACATGCAAACAAAAAAGAAAACCAAACTGGATTTTTAAGATTTTCTCCTAAACTGGCGAGTTATGAGTTACTTTTAGCCTTAAGATGTTTTGTGAACACGGACCCTGGCTTAAACTGGACGAGTATAACTAAAATAAATACAGTAAAGAGAATAACAAGTTTGTATATATTGAATATTAAAAAACAGCAACAGATAATAAAGCTTTTATTGCAAACAAGTTTAGCTTGTTGCTATAACTCGGGTTCTGTTCTCTATTTCCTCAATCACTGGAATAATATGGTTTACAGATTAATTATGAATTACAGTACATAGATGGTGCTCATGTTGGCATTGAATGAGCAAACTGCCTTTTTAAGAGAAACTCTTTACAGTTGTTGACATCTTAGTAGTCACTGTTATTTTAATCCTGTTACTAAGATGCAGATAAAATAAGGTGAGATGAACTGCATGTTCCCACACTGATTAAAGGGTATGTCTAATGCTATTTCATGCATTCTGACATATTTACACTGTTAAAGAGTTGGTTTCTCATGTTAACCATGACCTAAGTCTCAAAAAAACAAGTTAGATGTATGACACAGTATTTCTGTGGCAAATACACTCCTTTAAGGTTTGTATAAGTTTCGGAAAGTTTTTTCGAGTATGGCCCCGTACAGAAGTCGTTGGCAGCACTGCACAGGGCTTGCTCGAGAGGGACTTGTCATTTTGAATTTGACCACAAAATCAACAATGTCACCAAAGAAGTACGTTCCCCTTCAGGAACTCGAGCTGCGTCGAATGCTTTGGGAATTCCTTCAGCATGACCACGCTCTGAATCAAGTGTGTAATCAGTCCCATGGATGGGTGAGACATCACAGGCGGGGTGACGTAGAGACCAGAGAGCTTAAAAGCACGTGCGGTGGATACAGCGGCAGCTTCTGTCATTCAGCGACGCGCTCTATGTGTGTCAGTCCTATTTATTGTTGTCTGTCCAAGTAAAAGCATAAGCCATGTCAAAGGTGAAAGACAAGCATATAAGGGTGAGAGCAAATAGCATTTTAGACTGTGCGTTCCTCTCTGCCCGTGCTACGTTACGGGTGGGGATACACACACTGTATGGGTTGTTTGTTTGGGAGCGGAGCTCGCACTGTCAGCTCTTGAGGGGGCTGATCGTGCTTCTGCCCGCTGCAAACGCTCCGCTCCCACCGGGCACGCTTCCAGGAGTGTGTCCGTGTGTGTGATCTTGCGGTTCTGGTCCCGCTGCTGCTGAGGCATGGCGGCAATTGTGATTACGGGGATCACAAATGGATCTAGCGGAAAGGTCGGAGACGGGCTCGCCTTTTCTCTGCCTTTTTTCCCTAGATCTAGCGCTCTCTCTCTGGGTTCGGAAGCCCACACTGCGGTTTCTTCCCCCTCTGAGTGAGAGCTCGATCCTGCAGCTATCTTTCTCCGAAGAGATTGATGTTGTTTGCATATGAACATACTGCATTTTTAGATTGCTTGTTCTCCCTGCCCTCGCAAAAATAAAGGGTGAGGATGCACTCGATTTATGTGTGGTTTGATTTGGAGCAGAGCACGCACAGCCAGCTCTTGATTGGAAGAATAAAGAGGGGGCTGGCTGTGTACATGCTAAAAATCCCAAGTGTAATGAAACCAAGTGTGCACTGCCGTGGATGTTAGCTCTGCTCCCGCTGGCGTTTCTTCTCGAGGGAAGAAAGCCTTATGCAAATAATGCAATTTAGAATCGGGTGGCTCGGCAACGTGTGCATTACGGTCATTCATGATTCTTTATATTGTATCTATATCATATCAGACCGTGTTTACTTGTCTGGTTGTTTGATTTTATTTAATTCTGAGGAATTAAATATGTATATTCATCTGGCTGGAGAAGTTAGATATATTATATTTATTTATTGAGCAGGGTTCGGAGACGGGAACCCTTTCTCCTCCCTCACTCTCTAAATGCAGTGAGCTCTTGGGATTAATTTCTCGAGTAAGATCACGGTGTTATACCTCTCTTTCTCTGAGGAGGTTGATGTGGTTATTAGGGGCTGCTGGGCAGGAGCAGCCGTGTTCCAGCTCCTCATTTGGTGAGTGTCGCTTCTTGTACTCCCCCAGAATATTTGGAGTCAGAGTGGCACTCACGAGCCGAAGGCTTCTAAGCAGAAGTTGGATTTGCGGATCATCATTCTGGCTAGATAGTTTTCGGCTAGAACGTCCTGACACCTTGGCCCAGGATTTCTGAGGGCAGGCCCCTCTGGGGAAGAGCGCTGTACACCTCATCATATGGTGCCCGTCTCTCCTCACTGCCCTCAGGAGATCGGTCTGTCAACCCTGCCACTTCCGGTGCTTCAGGGCACAGCGGTCTCCAGCGAGTGCTTCTCTCAGATACCGCCCGGAAACATTCTGGGAGACTCGCTACCTCCAAGGTCTTCAGAGCAGCTAGACCGGCCGTTCCCTGCCGGTCCTCCGCTTCAGAACACCGAGCTAGCAGCTCTAAGTACACCAGAGGTCAGTCTCGAGAGACTGATTCCCTTAGTAGACTATTTGGCAGCGTGGAAACTTCTGCCAAATGTGTCTCAATGGGTCCTGCACACTGTAGAAAGAGGCTACCGAATCCAGTTTGGCTCTCCTCCGCTTCATTTCAGTGGGGTCATTCCCACTCTGATGGGTCTCGAGCAGGCTCTGGAAATGGAACAAGAAGTAAACACTCTCTTGAGGAAGGAGGCCATCGAGGTGGTCCCTCCTCACGACAGAGAGTCTGGGTTCTACAGCCGGTACTTCATTGTTCCAAAGAAGGATGGAAGGTTGCATCCCATTTTAGATCTGCATCAATTGAACCGCTCAGTCATACGACTGAAGTTCAGGATGCTCACAATCAAACAAGTCATGTCTCAGATCAGGTCCGAGGACTCGTTTGTCACGATAGATTTAAAAGACCCATACTTCCATGTCTCCATCCTTCCCCAACACAGGAAGTTCCTGAGGTTTGCTTTCAGGGGCAAAGCATACCTATATCGGGTTCTTCCGTTCGGCCTTGCACTCTCACCCCGCACTTTCACGAAGTGTGTGGATGCTGCTCTGGCTCCTCTGCGACCCCAGGGCATCCACATACTCAATTATATCGACAATTGGTTGATATTAGCTCAATTGGAGCAGATGGCGGTTCGTCATTCTCACCCACATGAAAGAGCTGGGGTTAAGACTAAACGGCAAGAAAAGTGTGCTTTCTCCATTACAGAGGACCACTTATCTGGACGTGGTATGGGATTCGACCATGATGCAGGCACAGCTGTCTCCTGCTCGGATTGAGTCGATCCTCACTGCGGTAGCGAGAGTGAGACAAGGCCGGTCACTTACTATAAAGTTTCAGAAAGTTTCAGCAGTTTCAGAAACTGCTGGGTCTGATAGCAGCTGTATTCAACATGATACCTTTTTATCCTGCTGTACATGAGACCCCTACAGTGGTGGCTCAAGACCAAGGGGTTTTCCCTGAGGGTCACGCGGCGATGCTTTCATGCCTTAGACATGTGGAGGAAACCTTGCTTCTTGTCACAGAGGCCGGTGCTGGGAGTTCCTTGTCGTCGCGTAACGTTAACGACAGATGCGTCCCTCACCAGTTGGGGTGCGGTCATGGGTGGCCACCCTGCCCCCGGTCTGTGGAGCGGCCGCCATCTCACGTGGCACATCAACTGCCTGGAGATGCTGGCCATATTTGGAGCATTGAAACACTTTCTCCCAGACCTAAGAGATCGCCATGTGTTGGTGTGCACCGACAACACAGCAATGGTCTTTTATATCAACCACCAGAGAGGTCTGAGTTCGCACCCCCTTTACAGGCTGGCGCAATAGATCCTTGTGTGGGCCCTCCTTTCGGTCACTGCAAGCATTGTTAGGTCTACTTTCGCTACAGAGAGTTATTGAGGCCTCCGCTCGCTGGAGCCCCTGGGTGATGGAGGCTCCACCCCCAAGGTGGTGGAGCTCACCTGGAAACAGACTTGGCCGAGGATTCATCTGTATGCCTCCCCAGATCGCACGGCTCCCAGGAGTTCTGGAGAGAGTGCGCCGGACGGGTAGGCCCAGTCTGGCTGGGCCGAGTACGCTTCTCGGACCTGATTTCCCTTCTCGATAGCTCTCTGTGCGAGATTTCCATCAGGAGGGATCTCCTCTCTCAGGCAGGGCCTTTCCCCCGCCCAGAGTTTTGGAACTGTGGATGTGACCCTTGAGGGGGCACAGCTCCGGTCTCTCAACTGAGGTTGCTGAGACCATTCTCCAATCCAGAGCTCCCTCCATGAGGAAACTGTACTCCTTGAAGTGAACCTTCGCTTCTTGACGTAGAAACCACCAGCTCGACCCAGTTAACTGCCCAGTTGGTTAACCTCCGGTTAACCTCTGGGCCTTCCTGTCGGGTGCCTCTATGCAGGACATTTGTGACGCTGCGGGTTGGTCCGCGTTGCTCACGTTTGTGAGGTCTATGACCTCGATATGCATGCCACTCGCGGCTCCTCTGTTCTCTCCCCTCAGTTGTGCTCTTCCACACTAGGCAGGGATTTGAAAGTCTGGCAGTGTGGGCATTCTCGTTTCCAAAGCGTTCGATGCAGCTCAAGTTCCTGAATGGGAACGCCTCAAGATTACGTATGTAACCCTCCTGCCATACTTCCGGCATCCCTGCGAGCGCTTCACTCATTCTACCAGAAGCTACCGCTGTATCCATCGCATGTGCTTTTAAGCTCTCTGGTCTCTACGTCACCCCTCCCGTGATGTCTCACCCATCCATTGGACTGATTACACACGTGATTCAGAGCGTGGTCACGCTGAAGGTGTTCTCAAAGCATTCGACGCAGCGTCTCGTTCCTTTGGGGAACTAGGGTTACATACGTAACCGTCAGGCTTTTTTGGCTGTGAGGCTGATGTAACCTTGTTCACCTTCCCAAAGAACCCAGCATTAAGGGACCAGTGGGTGCAAATGTGTTTGTTTGTTCCCGGCATTTCTGTGACAAATGTTTTATAAACAAATGAAACAAAATTTAAGTCAATAAAATTTTAGTTCTTGTTTTATGTTGACATTACAGCTTGCAGACAATCGCTACGCAAAAGCTGCGTGTTCTCATGACTCTTTAGCTCCCCCCACGGCATGCCTCCAGGAGCTTGAAGGTTTTTGGAGAGAAGCGTAAAGCTGTATCTTTCTTATAAATCTGATAAAACAAAAGACACTTCGGTACGGTGGCCCAGTAGTGCACAATACAATGAAATCTCCACAGCACAACGAAATCACCCCAACACAATGCATTGGACTAATTAAATTGTTTTGTGCTAATTTCACTGTGTTGTGCTAATTTTGTTGCTGTGGCTTGTTTCCGTTGTGCTGTGCTAATTTTGTTGTGTTGTGGCTTGTTTCCATTGTGCTTCAACTTCTTTCCATTGTGTTGTGGTTTGTTTTCCTTGTGTTGTGCTAATTTCATTGTGTTGAAGCTTGTTTCCATTGTGTTACGTTAATTCCATTGTGTTGCAGCTTGTTTCCATTGTGTTCTGCTAATTTCGTTGCGGCTTGTTTGCTAATTCCATTGCGCTGTGGCTTGTTTCCATTGTGTTATGCTAATTTCGTTGCTTTGCGCTAAATTCATTGTGTTGCGCCTTGTTTCCATTGTCCTGTGCTAATGTTGTTGTGTTGTGGCTTGTTTCCATTGTGTTGTGGTTTGTTTTCCTTGTGTTACGTTAATTTCGTTGTGTTGAAGCTTGTTTCCACTGTGCTGTGCTAATTTTTTTGTGGCTTGTTCCCGCTGTGTTGTGCTAATTTCGTTGCAGCTTGTTTGCATTGTTGTGCTATTTTCATTGCGTTGAGGCTTGTTTCCGTTGTGTTGTGCTAATTTCATTGTGTTGTGACTTGTTTCCTTGTGTTGTGCTAATTTCATTGTATTGTGGCTTGTTTCCATTGTGTTGCGGTTTGTTTTCCTTGTGTTGTGCTAATTTCGTTGTGTTGTGACTTGTTTCCGCTGTGTTGTGCTAATTTCATTGCAGCTTGTTTGCATTGTTGTGCTATTTTCATTGCGTTGAGGCTTGTTTCCGTTGTGTTGTGCTAATTTCGTTGCGGCTTGTTTGCTAATTCCGTTGCGTTGTGGCTTGTTTCCATTGTGTTACGTTAATTTCGTTGCGTTGCTGCTTGTTTCCGTTGTGTTGTGCTAATTTCATTGTATTGTGACTTGTTTCCATTGTGTTGCGGTTTGTTTTCCTTGTGTTGTGCTAATTTCGTTGTGTTGTGACTTGTTTCTGCTGTGTTGTGCTAATTTCCTTGCGGCTTGTTTTCCTTGAGTTATGCTAATTTCGTTGTGTTGTGACTTGTTTCCTCTGTGTTGTACTAATTTCACTGCAGAATGTTATCCTTGTGTTGTGCTAATTTCATTGTGTTATGGCTTGTTTCCATTGTGTTGCGGCTTGTTTCCGTTGTGTTGTGCTAATTTCTTTGTGTTGTGACTTGTTTCTGCTGTGTTGTGCTCATTTTTGTTGCGGCTTGTTTGCATTGTTGTGCTTATTTCATTGCGTTGTGGCTTGTTTCTGTTTTGTTGTGCTAATTTGGAGAGAAGTGTAAAGCTGTATCTTTCTTATTAATCTGATAAAACTAAAGACACTTTGGTATGGTGGCCCAGTAGTGCACAATACAACGAAATCTCCACAGCACAACGAAATCGCCACAACACAATGCATTGGACTAATTTAATTTTTTTTGTGCTAATTTCAAGGTGTTGTGCTAATTTTGTTGTTGTGGCTTGTTTCCATTGTGTTACGGTTTGTTTACGTTGCGTTGTGCTAATTTTGTGTTGTGGCTTGTTTCCATTTTCCATCCAACAAAAAAAAAAAAAAGAGTAAACTGTACAATAAACTAATGTAGACTGTCCTAATGTACAATCTAAAGCTTTAATTATAATCATTGCACTTGAGTAACGTTAAAGGTGTAATCTGCCGATTGCACGTAGGGATTTACGATTACTCCAGAGCACTCATAGATCTATGAAGATTTTCAAGTACTACTTATACGATGGTTTTGGGATACAGTCCGCAAGTCTAAGATGATCCGTGCGATCGTTTTTACAATCAACTTAAGCTTACGATGCTTTTGGGAAATGCAGCCCAGGTCTCTAAACTTTCTAATATATTCTGTCCTGTGAGCATTTCATCCATCTGATTTAAACTGTAGGATACAACGGGGCTAAAGGCCCCCCTTAAGAAAAAATGTGCTATTCACTGCGCCTAAAATGTATAATTGCAGAAAAAATATATACGTTGTATTGAACATTAATGGAGCAACAGATTTTGTGTGAAAATAAATCATTCAAGTTGTTTATTTTTTTTAAAAATCTTATAAATGTATGAGGTGGCAAGGGGGTCCTTTTACCCCACACACGGTGTAAAAGGCCCACCAGCATGGGGTAAAAGGCACGCGGTATTGATACAAATACTTCAACTAATTTTTATTTTTTATTTTATATTTTTTTATAAGTTAATACTAGTTCAGTCACTTTAGCAAAGATTGTACTATTTTCTGCTTATTTTGAAAAATAAAATAATTTTGTTCAATAAATTTACTGTCATTAAAATATGTTAATATAAAAAATATATTTTAAAATACAGAAACAAAATCATTTTAATAAATAAAGATTCTGAAAGTATTGAAGGAGATCCAATAATAATTGAATATATATATTTACAGTAGAAACAACTAATTATATTTTATTATATGATATGATTAATATCACGTTTTTAAATATGATGGCTTCATTCTAAACATGGTGATTATCTCTAATATGGACACCCAACATAATATATGATTTACCATCTGAATCTAACCATGTCATGTTAACAAATGTAAAAGTCAGCGATCTATTAATTATCATGTTAATTACTGTGTGCCTTTAGCCCCAACAGCAGGGGCGCTTTTTACCCCAAATACCATACTTTTACATATTCTTTCGTTGTTTAAAAACTGTTGCTTTAATTATCTTAAACAAAACTGAAAATCATAAAGACCTTTATCTCAAATTATATGCATTAATTTTAACGATTCTCATTTGCTACTTAAATCTACAACGTTTAAAAAAAAAACTTAATATTAGATCAATACTATTGATCTAATATAATATCTAATAATAATCAAAGTTGATCTGTGTAAGCACAAAATCAACTTTGCGCTGCTGCGCGCGATGGCGTCAAAGATCAGATACACGTGCATTTTGAAAAGCGAATGTTTTGGAAAGTGGTAAGCCATGTTTTGGCACCATCTAGTGGTTTAGATGAAAATAATATCAAAGCCCCGCTGTACGCCTATACTTGAATCGGTTCTTTTAACAGATTGGTCGAAAGAATCATTGGTCATGAATCAGACAAAGGTCAAGTCGAACATTTATTCATGCAGCCATCGAGGTGAACCAAATAGGAATACAGTACTTATATAGTATATATGTATAATTTTCAATATATACAAAGCAAAGACACATTTAGGGTATGACAAGGCTAAAGGGGCACTATATTTTGATGGAAAAAATGTAAATAAATGCTTTATTTGAGATTTGACATTTTCCAGCAGACATTCAATACTTTATTCATGATCTTGGCCTTACTAGTGCCATGCTAGTTGAGCTACCAAAAAAAAAAAAAATTACTATTTGTTTGCATTTTTGTAATTTTAATGGGCTAAAGTATGACGCATAGGGGTGTGCTCTAACCTTATTCGGAAAGGCACGGGTAATGGCTTCAAAAACGGATAACGAATAATTCTGCCCGAATATTCGGCTGAGGCTGGCACAGTCTGGTGTTTGCTAGATAACAGGTGAGCCAGGATCAGTGCGATATTTTACACAAACCTCTAAAGTCACGCGATAATGAGTGGGTGAAGTGAATGAATTTAAACTTTATGAATGAGAAGAGCGCAAATCAAACACCGCTTGCTGTTGCCTCTCCGTGCATCTCTCAGAAATCAGAGCTTGGCAAGAGTAATATCAACTAAAATAACACATCATACACGTTCTGTTATTTGTGTATATTTAAAAGGCAATGATTTAAACCTTATAGGCTACGATATTATACACGAATGAATGGATTAAGCACAGCGCGATCAGCAATCAAACAGCCGCGTTGCGCGTCTCTGCGCGTCTCTCAAAAACCAAACCAGCTCTAATAATCAGCTTAGATACAGATACATTTTTTACTAGGCCTACTTGTTTGCTTCTTTATCTTTTGCTGGTTTGCGTGGCACACGCACATTTGTTTAGTGAAGTTCAAAAAAAAGACTGCTTAAAGAGTTCTGCGTAATGAAAAAGTGCGCCTTGAATTAATTCAGTCGTGTTCAGATGATTACTAAACGTTTGTCATGAAAGCTCTCTATTGGTATGATCAATTTATTTTTTAGAAATTAATTTTATATTTTTAGAACACTGAATAGGGCAAATAGTCGAAACACAAATATTTTTCCATAGGCTATAACTACTGTTCTCTCTTTTATTTATTTATTTATTTATTTTTTCCATACTTTTCCAGACCGGCAAATTACTTAAGAGAAATACTTTTTTAAACTGCGCAGGAACCGGTGATCCAAAGGAAATCATGTTGTTTTACATGAACCTCTAAAGTTACAACGAAGTAAGAAGTGTGTGAAGTAAATGAGTGTAAACTCTATGAATGAAATAAGCGCAAATAAAATAGCAGTGTTGCTCTTGCCTTTTTCCACACATTTCCTGGAAATTACTTAAATCAATTTCCATATTTCTAAACTTTATAGGAACCCTTACTGTTTTAATTAGAAGATATTTAAATATTTATCTCGAACTCGCGTTCCCTGAAGCATAACCGCACTACATCTCGAAGCACTGCCTATACAAGGGTATGGGCTCCGACTGTAAGAAGATATTTAAATAAACGTTATAATCATATATATATATATATATATGTGTGTGTATGTGTAGAAGTTAAATATGGCATATTTGTTCAGTGATAACTACGAAAAAAAAAGAGAGGCTGTAAAACCATAGACATTTTTTTTAATGCTTTATTAATTCAATGCGTAAAACCATAGACATAACGGTCTTATCATGTATAACTGTACGAAGTTCCGGTTCAAGCTCCGCCTACTTCCGGTTTTATCCAAATACAGATACAGACACGAATAATTTTGTGATTTGTTACAGATACAAATACAGATACAAATACTGGCTTCGCTGCACACCCCTAATGATACAGTACATTCACATATTATAGACTGGTCATTTACTAGTGATTTGTTTATCATTTGTTCATTATCAACCAAAGTGTATTGAGATATTGATACTACAACAATTTTTTTAAATAAGTGGTTCAGAATACATCAGTAAATAACTAATCATTAATCCATATACTAATTATTTATGATCATTTGATGATTTACAACAACATTTTTTGATTATTTACAGCACATTTGTGACATTAACATATCACTTACGAATTATCTACAAATTTATATTGTTTAGTAACTGATTATTTCATCGATAATGAAACAATTTTAAATGACTTTTACGTGAACTTTAATATAAAATGTTACCCTGTGAAGCAGAGGGAGATACCAGCACTGAGTATCTGTGCCTTAAAATGGATTACTTGGAGAGACAGCACCAGGCAGCTGAATGAATCTTGCCAACAGGAGGGTTTAGACACAAGAGCTAGGCGAAGTGCCTTGGGCAGCGGCTCTACACAACAGAAGAGTTCAGTGACACCATGCTATTACACATAACTTCGATGCAAGCTATAAATAATCCTTCAAGTTAGGTTTGTCTCATCAATTTAAGTTAAGTCTGAGAAAGCAAATATGATTTCATTGATAAACAACTTCTAGATTCACCAAATTCAATAATGTGTCCGTAATTATATAATGCATTCAGCTGGGAATTTTCTTGTAATCCATTGTACTCACTGTGATAGCACTGTTTAGTTGCATGTGCTGTCTGTGTTGTTTTAGCACTCACTACACTAAAGCAATCATATAAATCAGGTAAAGCTGCAAACACATTATCTGCTGGTTATAACACTCTTCTCCGTCATTTGATGAATTACTGATGCCATGATCACTATAAATCAGCATAAACTCTCTTTTTAAACAAACGTCTGTGACATTAACTATGGCAAACAAACAGTGCTGACCTTTGTGAATGAAACGCATAATAAACCTAATTATAAACCACAGAAAGGAGGCATCATCAGGTCACTATGAGCAAACAGAGATATATTTTACTATTTAAAATATACATTCAGAGCTCAGCAGTGAAAGGCTTAAATTTGCCTAGGAGCCCTGTATTATCCTCTAATGTGAAAGTCACATCAATACACTGAACAAAGTTACACGCTGTGCAAGCTCACAGGAGGAAACCGCTAAGCACTGATTTGTGATCATAACTGCCAGCAGATAAGAGACATTTGGAAAATCCACATTTATATGCATGCGGTGATTTTATCATAAGTCATATTAATATGCAATGATAAAACCAACTGCAACTGGAGAGAGATTATACATAGATCATACTGTATTCAATACAATTCCATGTCTTTTGAACTAATGTTTCATGATCTGAACATCATGAGGTCATGATTACATAATTATGACAATTATATAATCATGTATATGCACAACAATGTCAGAAAGTATTTTTTTTATTAAGGGATGATATTTGCCTCCTACAATTTGGCCTTTTTCAGTGGCATTTATTGCTGATTTATGAGGACATTATAGCATGCTGTGCATTTGTCAAATACTGAATTAATGTTTTAAATATATATATATATTAACTATGAAATATAATCAACATCAAGTAAAACAGAATGGGAACTGTAAGGTACAAGTTAACACAATAAATGCTCTTTAAACACATAAGAAATAATTGGGCCATCTTATGTTAGATTTTCCCCCTGTTGTCTACCAACGCGGTAGAATTTAATGAATGAATGTATTCACTGTTTCAAATTATAAGAAGTGTTTTCCACATATCCTGTATTTTCAGATAACAGACAATATGATAAATATGCAAAACAAAAAATAAAAAAAAGTATGCAGTTGTTATGGGAAATCTCTCACACACAATGTTTCAACAAAAAAGCACTTTTCCAAAAGCAACTTTTCCATCCAACTCAGTAACATGTCATGTTAAGGCATATTTATTCAGATAAAATAAGTTATCCTTGCATCACTGAGACTGAGTGTCAGCATGGATGCAATGCTGTGTGTGTGTGAGTGTGTGTGAGTGTGTTAAGAGAACTTCACTGTCCTGCTTCATTTCACACATTAAGTCAAAGAACATGTGGCAGGGCAGATAACATTGTCTGCAGAAGCACAATTGGTGAGCAAACAATTGGCTAAATTATTAATATCATGTCATTTGTATTTATAACCATTGTAAAACTAGCTTTGAGAGGAAAAATACCAAAAGCTATACATGTCCTTTAAATCTTATAAGCTGTGAAATTTTCTAACAGAAATGATAAAATATCTATTTATATCTATCTATCTACTCACTGACTCACTTTGCAGAGCACATTTTTCTATATATATTTTAACTTTGACTGAAGGACTGACTTGCAGATATATAGGTTATGCACATAAATGCAAAGGGTCGCACCAACCTTATCCTCGGACGTTTTTAATGAACAGAAAGCAGATAGGAGCCACTTACTAGTGGTGTTGTATTTGACGCCGTTAATGTACTCTGGACACGGTCGCTCAGTTATCCGTCCAGAGTTGCTTCTTGGCCAGCAAGTTCCGATTTCATCCGTGGTGGCGTTACAATAGAGACCTTAGAGGAAAATACAACCGGTGTTGATTAATGTGCATTATAAGAGCAGAATAAAACAAATGCGCTAACAGAGAAGGTAATCCCCACCGTCGACACTCATCGACGCGAAAGACGAATTCTCGTATAAAGTGTCCTGAAAAGCATCCATAAGAGTACAGTTGGTGTCTCCGAATTCCTCTATGAAGAACTGAAAGAGGGACGCATCCATGATTGAACGCAAGTAAAGGCTTCAGTGGGTAGAAGAAGCGATGAGTCTGCCTCCCTGTCAACTTGATACAGTTCTGTCTCTTCTTCACGGATGACAAATGCTCCTTGAGCGCGTGTGACCGCGCGATTCAGGCAATCCTGGGGATTGTTTTGTGCGCGCGTCCATTGACAGGACGATGGTGATGTCATGATGAAGTGTCGAGGATCAAAGCGGCCGCTCGAACAATATTTCCGTCTAAAGACTCCTTTTCTTCATTGCCCATTAATGTCCTAAGATATTTTGTTATTAATGTTTGAAATGTTAAGATAATCTGCATGTACAGTTAGGTCCACATATATTTGGACACTGACACAATTTTCATAATTTCGGCTCTGTATGCCACCAGAATATAATTAAAATAAAACAATCAAGATGAAATTGAAGTGCAGACTTTAAGCTTTAAAGGTTGAACAACAATTTAACATAAAATGCTTAGGAATTACAACCATTTTTATACTCCCCATTTTTATAGTTTATGATTATATTTATTGGACAAATAAATATAATCATAAATAAAATGTTCATTTTTAATATTTTGTTGAGAATCTTTTGCAGGCAATGGCTGCCTTAAGTCTGGAACTCATGGACATCACCAGAGGCTGGGTTTCCTCCTTTATGATGCTTTGTCAGGCCTTTACCGCAGCTGACTTCAGTTGTTGTTTGTGGGTCTTTCTGCCTTTAGTTTTGTCTTCAGCAAGTGAAATGCAAGCTCATTCGGGTTGAGATCAAGATATTGACTTGGCCATTGCAAAATATTCCACTTTTTTTACCTTCAAAAACTGCTGGGTTGCTTTTGCTGTATGTTTTGGGTCATTGTCCATTTGTACTATAAAGCGCCGTCCAATCAACTTTGCTGCATTTGGTTGAATCTGGGCAGAGAGTATATCCCTCTACACTTCAGAGTTCATCCGGCTGCTTCTGTCTTCTGTCTCATCATCACTAAACAACCCAGTGCCACTGGAAGCTATGCACGCTCATGCATCACACTGCTCCATGTTTCACAGATGATGTTGTATGCTCTGGATCATGAGCTGTTCTGAGCCTTCTGCATACTTTTTTTCTTCCCGTCATTCTGGTACAGGTTGATCTTAATTTCAGCCATCCAAAGAATGCTTTTCCAGAAGTGGTCTTTTTAGATGTGTGTTTTTTTTTTTTTTTTTTGCAAAGTCTAATCTGGCCTTGTTTGCACCTTGTGGTGAACCCTCTGTATTTTCTCTGGTGAAGTTTTCTCTTGTTTGTAGACTTTGACAGTGACACGTCCACCTCCTGGAGAGGTTTTTCTTTTGGCTGGATGAGGTGAAAGGGTTTTTCTTTACCATGGAGAGGATTCTCTGACTCTGATCATCCACCACTGTTGTCCTCCATGGATGTCCATGCCTTTTTATGTTGCTGAGGCTCACCAGTGCATTCTTTTTTTCCTCAGAAGTATTGATTTGGCCACTCCTAATGTTCATGCTATCTCTCTGATGGATTTGTTTTGTTTTTGAAACCTAACAATCGTCTGTTTCACTTGCATGGAGACATCCAACCGCATGATGTGGGTTCACAGCAACGGATTTCAAATGCAAATGGCACACTTAGAATCAACTCCAAACCCTTTACCTGCTTAACTGAGGTAGAAATAACGAAGGAATAGCTCACATCTGTTCATGATATCAGATTATGCCAAAAAAGAGAAAATTTGTACATTTGAAATTAAATTTGATATGTCTAGTGTTAAGTTTTTTTTGTATTGAGCTATTTTTACATTGGAAGCCCCTGGATTTCAATTTTGAGCCATTTCCCCCCAAAACACTATTTTTGAGTAGGCCTACCAATTGTGCTGGTTTTGTTAAGCAGACCTGGCAGTCGTGGATATATTCAATATGTAGTGCAGTTTACCTTTAACTCTTTCAAAGATTGACAAATCACATTAAAATTTAACCACTCAGTTAACCACAGATGGTCCCTCCTGTCTCTTGTTTCTAAAAGTGTAGTTATGTTCATTCTTAAAATGAACATAATAACATCATTAATAACAATGTTTTCTAACACTTATTTCTAGTCCTGTAACACCATCACCTTGTCATCTGAGGGCCCCAGTGATGTTATAAATTTGCGTGGCTTAATCAGACAGAATGTTGATTAAAATATTAATATATATATATATATATATATATATATATATATATATATATATATATATATATATATATATATATATATAATATGAGGTGCCAAACAGGAAATAATTATATAAAAATCTGAATATATGATGTAAATCTTAATATATACTTATAAGTCTGAATATATAACTGTAAATCTGAATATATAGTTATAAGTCTGAATATATAGAAGTAAATCTGAATATATATATCTCAAACTCTTGGGGGTCATCATCTCATCCACCCAGGGGCACCAAACTGTGATTTATTTATTTTTTTATTTTTTTTATTAAAAACAGCTGTGCACTTCATCTTAACACCACTTTTCCTGTTACCAGACAGGTTTCTTTTGTAATTTTGTTGGGCCCAACCAGACAATGGTGGGTGGAGTTTGTGTAACTAGGCTATATTTAGACTGTTTTGTAAGTCCTTAAAAATCTGACACTGGCATAACATCTACTTTAGCATAGCCTAATGAACTTGAGCAAGTCCTTAGTTATGTAATTGAAATCCTTATGGGTTTCTTCTCAAAGAATATCACTAAGCAGGATATGAGATGTCTTACAGTGTTAGTCAAAATGCATTGCTGAAGAGAAAATCCTTTTTGTCTAATGCAATGAATAATGACTTTCTTTGGATAGATTCCTTGGCTCACATGACTGTAAGATTTGGGGAATGGTTTTATGATCAGAGCTGCTGTCATTCCACTACATTTGTTCCAGGGCAAATTTCCTCTTGGTATTTTTATGCCAAGTTCAGATGAAAAACCCTTGAGAAGTCAGCAAGCAGTTTCATGTTCTCAAAGAGCAGAAGAAGCCCGAGCTGAGCTGCAGAAATGGAGCGTTACATCAGTGTCGCATAATTTAGGGGATCAAACACTTGCAAATCTACAAGTGATCAGAGAGCATTTTTTAGAGCCTTGCAGCAGTGTGTAAAATCATCTTCTTCTCTCTCTTTTGTACCCTGAAACCAAGGACTGTCACGTGTGCTTCGATTTTATGTTTGATATTTTTAGTTCATGACCTTAATTATGTCATGCCTTTTATTTTGAAGTTTATTCTTGTTCATTGCCTCAGTCTTGTTCACCGTTTCCTGTTCCTCAGGTTCCTGTTTCCTGCTGTAATTTCCTTCAGGTGTTACTTGGTGAAACTAATTAGTTCAAATGTATTTATAGCCCTCACGTTTCTTTCCAGTCAAGGATTTGGTAATGAATGTCCACTGAAGGCAAGCTGAAATGAGCATACACTACCTATAAAAACCAGTCACCAGTTTGTGAAAGAAGTCTCTTATGCTCACTGGTCCCCTTAACTGGTGAACTGGTTGATTATTCGAAGCTTTTCAATACAGTGCACACTAGTGACAGCTTATGGTGAAAAGGTGGAAAAGCTGCCTTTGCTTCCCATAGGACGTCCCTTTGAACTCTGAAAACCAAAACGATAAAAATAATTAGTCTTTCATGTGTCAGGGTTGATGTAGTACTTACACAATGTAAGAATATAATTAATAAATTGGATGAATTACCTTATTTTAAATTAAAGCTGGAGTACGTTGTTTCTGCGCTACTAGCATCGCCTAGCGGAAATACAAAAATAAAGCATGTTTTCAAACAACCTTTGCAAACGCCCCTTTTGCACGGCACACCTCCAACTCAACTCAAACATTACAAACACAGCTCTGCATGGCTCTATAAAAGTGAAGGCATGTCTGTTGAGCAAGCTACTTTCAATCAAAGGTCCAACATATTAGGAACACTTTTAACGTGAAGTTTAGCTTACCTGTCAAGAAGAAGCTCTACAAGTTCTTCACATCCATTGAAACCCAAACATTCTGTCAAATTCCTCCATCTTGTAAAAACACAAATTGTTTGCCCTTATTTTACCCCAATGTCTTGTCTGTATTTTGGCAAATCATTAATTTATGGCTTGTGAGGAATCTGAATTTGTTTTTCCAAACCACCAAAACACTCTCTGGGGCCTATACCATGAAGCCAGTTTAGCGACAAGCCAGATACGTTTTAGTTTAGTTTGTGCAAACTCCAGGTTTAAGGCACCATGAAAGTGTTTTTTTTTTTAAGCAATTTTCATTGACATAGCAACTTACGCTCCACAGCTAAACCGCTGCAGGGCAGGTTATGTTCTGGTTTAGAGATCTGGCTTTGAGCAAAGTGACACATCTCTGACACAATAAAGTCACTCCACCAGTTTCTCCTGCTCCAAATGAAAGTGCACAGCATAGTAAAACATATTTAAAGTGTGTAGTGATAATTATTTATTATACAGTGAGGGGAAAAAAAATAGTTTGATCCCCTGCTGATTTTGTACGTTTGCCCACTGACAAAGAAATGATCAGTCTATAATTTTAATGGTAGGTTTATTTGAACAGTGAGAGACAGAATAACAACAACAAAAAAAAAAAATCCAGAAAAACACATTTCAAAAAAGTTATAAATTGATTTGCATTGTAGTGAGTGAAATAAGTATTTGACCCCTTCGCAAAACATGACTTAGCATTTGGTGGCAAAACCCTTGTTGACAATCACAGAGGTCAGACGTTTCTTGTAGTTGGCCACCAGGTTTGCACACAACTCAGGAGGGATTTTGTCCCACTCCTCTTTGCAGATCCTCTACAAGTCATTAAGGTTTCGAGGCTGACATCTGACAACTCGAACCTTCAGCTCCCTCCACAGATTTTCTATGGGATTAAGGTCTGGAGACTGGCTAGGCCACTCCAGGACCTTAATGTGCTTCTTCTTGAGCCACTCCTTTGTTGCCTTGGCCGAGTGTTTTGGGTCATTGTCATGCTGGAAGACCCATCCACGACCCATTTTCAATGCCCTGGCTGGCTTCAATGCCCTGGCCCTGACGGTACAGGGCCCCGTCCATGATCCCTTTGATGCGGTGCAGTTGTCCTGTCCCCTTAGCAGAAAAACACCACCAAAGCATAATGTTTCCACCTCCATGTTTGACGGTGGGGATAGTGTTCTTGGGCAGCATTCCTCCTCCTCCAAACACGGCGAGTTGAGTTGATGCCAAAGAGCTGGATTTTGGTCTTATCTGACCACAACACTTTCACCCAGTTCTCCTCTGAATCATTGGCAAACTTCAGACAAAACTTTTTTGTTGTTGTTGTTGTTGTTGTTGTTGTTGTTATTCTGTCTCTCACTGTTCAAATAAACCTACCATTAAAATTATAGACTGATCATTTCTTTGTCAGTGGGCAAACGTACAAAATCAGCAGGGGATCAAATAATTTTTTCCCTCACTGTATTTATTTTATGTGATTTATATAATTATACCATTAATCCATTACAAGAGCTATTTTAGTTTAATAATTATTAAGCTTGTATTTTAAATTAATATAAATGTATACAGATTTTATCAAGTTCTAGTTCTTTTATTTATAAAGCACATTTAAAACAGTTGCAAGACTGACCAAAGTGCTGTACAACATAATGATCAAAAGTAAAAACACATTCAAACAACATCAACTTGCAAAAGTTAAAGAAAACAAGTGAGGTTTCAAAAGAGATTTAAAAACCAATAAAGATGGAGCAGCTCTGAGGTGTACTGGCAGGCTGTTCCACAATCTAGGGCCCATCACCGAAAAAGCTCTATCTCCTTTCAACCTTGTGGAAGGAACCGTAAGTATGTTTTCATTACCAGATCTTAAATCTATGGTAGGGTTATAAGTATGCAGCAGTTCCGATAAGTAACGAGGGGCAAGGTTGTGTAAACATTTATAAACAAATAGGAGTGTAGGATATCAGAGAGTGAATCAGACAGATTGGTGTTGAACAACCCAAAGAGCCAAATTCCACAGAGAGGCCCCGGATAACACGACAACGTCATAAATCTGTCCACGGTACCCTGGCGCCTTGAGTCTGGAGCAAGCCTAACCAGCAAGCCTCTTTCACAGAACAGCTTGCAACATTAAGACAGAAGAAAACTGTCAAATTTAGGGCAAGTAATCAAGACTGATGGTCAAAAGAAACGAACCGCATGAACGTCACATGTGTTCCACGCTGGAAATCACGAGCTTCCTTAGACTGACTTTTCCCCCACATAGAAGACAGACCAGACTGAAATCCTTTGTCCAAAGAACAAGTATTTTGTTCTCCGTAGAACTACACAGAGACTTTTTTTTTCATATGCACCAAAATCATCCTAAAAGGACATTTCTATGCATAACCCCATATTATGTATGTAACCCACACATTAGACTATCATGTTTTAAGCACATATTATGTATGTCTTTTTAATAACTATTGAATGACTTTAAGGGTTATTCGTGTTTGGTATGTATGAGTTTGACAATTCTAGCTTGAAACGTTTCTTCCAATTGTTTCTTTGTCAAATGTATCATATTCTTGTTATAGGAAACATGTCCTAAATTATACTCTGTAAGAGCGGGAAATTCGGACCATTTGACTGATAAGATAATATTTTAGATTTATGAATGGGGAGGAGAAACTGAAATGCTGAAAGCTGAAATGTGCTCAATGCCGTATAGACAAGCTGGAAGTGAAAGTTCAAGATCAACTCAAAGCACCCAACGAGAGGGAGCAGGAACCAATAGAACAAGTTAAGAAGCTCCAAGCAGCCCTGACAGCAGCTCAGCTCGATCAACAACATGCAAAGGCTGCCCAGAAAGACCTGGTAAACAGACTCCAGTGTGCCGGACAGCTACTAGAGAAAGTCAAGAATGACATCAGCGACAAGAATGCTGAAATCAGTGCCTTAAAAGACCACCTTGAAAGGTATGGAACTGAAATGGACAATCTGACCCAACAACTAGACGATACCAACAATGAGCTCTACAGGGTCAGAAAAGAACTTAAAAACACACTTATGAGCAGAAACAAGAGCCAAGGCGAGAAAAACATCTCACAGCCTCACCTCTGCTGAGCAGAGCAGAGTCCCATGTCCAAGAATTGGTATACAACGAAAGAAGCGAAGGGCCACAACCCAAAACCTCACCGGCCTTCGCCATAGAACTCTTTCCTGTCAACGAAAGAAAACCTCCCATCCAAGCAGACCTTGGAGCTACACATGGGATGACCATCAAAGACCTTGACAAGCTGTCTAAAAACATCAGCAAGTTCAACCTGAACTCCACAGAGGGCCACACCATCGAGGCTCATCTGCAAGATATCGACTTTTATCTAGAAATGAGACCTCATGTGACTGACAGAGACAGGTTATACCTCCTTAGAGCCACGTCCAGTTCTGAGGTACGAAACTTCCTAGATCGACAGCCCAGTTGAACAAAGTCAGAATACCAGCTACTTCATGAGGTCCTGATTAAAGAGTTTACCGACCCTGACTCGGAAAATGGACTGTTAACTGCCTTAGAAACCAAACAAGGTTGACGAGGTTCCACAAGCTTACTACAACCGACTCCGACAAGCCTACTGTGGTGCACACAACAAACCTGACCTTGAAGAGGATGTGAACTTTAAAAGCCTCTTCCTAAGAAATCTGCACCCTGGAGTCAGCCACCACCTAGGCGTCATGGCCTGTCCACGCTCCATGACCATCCAACAGTTGCGTGACCTAACACAGAAGGCCTACAACAAGCAGAAGATGGCCTCAAAGAAAGGTAACAAAACATCCACACTCTTGAACTCTGTAACCAAAGACTCAAGCCTTGCACTGGACGACAACCAGTTGCATCACAACACCAGAGTCCTCCATCAAGAGCACAGAGAACGTGACCCCCATGTCCACGACAGCTATCAACCCAACCGCTGGAAAAATCCATGGGACCAGCCACACTTCTCAAGAAACCCAAAAGATAAGAACAACTGGAAACCTAACCAGACATCCAAAGGTAATCGCCTGACTCATCCAAGAGCAACTCGTGTGGGTAAGCTCCAACGAAACCCACCTCAGCACCACTCAGACATGCACAGTGCTGAGTATGCACAAGAACAAGACAGCTTACCATCAGAAGACATGGAACAAGTCATGAGACAACTGAAAGAGTTTCTTCAAGATAAGCTGAACACGGATGACCACAAAATTGAGTCATGCTCGCTGTGACCAGCAACAGAACGGAAGGCCGGTGATCACCTGGTACACCACCATATCAGAGATGACAAGCACCTGTTCAACAACCACAACAGAACGAGCAAGTCTCTCACGGCCAACCGCTGATGAAAACTCTGAGGTACCAGACAAAATCACCTTAGTCACCCATCACTCACTAGCAAACTGCTAAATTAACTCCAACTCCAAGAACCACATTCCTGTCTGTGCAACAGCAACCACCAAAGCACAGAAGGTCAGAAAGTCTGCCACATCCAGAAAACAGCACAAGAGAAATGCAACAAAGGAGACAAAGTTTGTATCCCAGCTTCATACAGCCATGCCAAACTACCTCCGACTGTCTGCTAAAGAACTTCCTGCCTTGCTGGAGTGACCCCCATTAGATCATGGACACGCCCTCATCCAAGCCAAGGATGCAGAGAGCCCGTCTTCACTGACATACCCAAAAAGGGGGGAGTAAACACAGACTGAAACAGATCTGACCACACTTACACTACACCACTAACACACACAACATTAACTACAACCAGAGGTAACCACATCTACTGACAACACATTCAACAAACATATTCTTCCCACATACACCACCATGAAGAAATATGCAACTATCTTCACAATAGGCAGAACACCTGACACTAAGTTAAGGTACCTGACACATTAGCTGCACATCCTAGCTCAACAGTAGTTGCAATCCACGCTAGGAAAACCCAAAGCAACTTTGTTTTTGTTTTGTTCTTCTTCTACCTATCCTTTTGCTTGCCCTCTTTCTTTAGTAGGTGAAACACCTAGACACCCTGCAAGGGTCAAAGGTCTGATATTAGGATTGACTCACCACACCTAATATCTGCAAGCCACTCTAAACCGAATGGAAGCCAGAGAGCTCCACGCACGATAGGTCAATTCATTTTTCCACAAATGATGTCACCAGAAACTTAAAGGTGAACATTCTTCAGTTAAGACAACTTTGAAGAAACAAACAAATTTAATCACAAAATTCGATCGAAGAATCAACGTACTGAACCAAATTAGAACAACAATTTCCAGATTGAACTAAAACTATTCTATTTACTAAACTATATTGACTAATTAAATATAACCGTCTGTATCCCAAATAACCTGATGCCCTGCACCAGTACAGTAACTGTCATGGAGGTGTTGTCTTGTTGTTTGCTGTGTTTTTGTCTGCTTCTTCTAATTCTGTTTATCCAGTGCTTGCCGATGTCTCCAACTCGACACATCGCCAATCAAGGGGGTATGTAGGATATCAGAGAGTGAATCAGACAAATTAAGATTTGATCGGATTGGTGTTGAACAACCCAAAGAGCCAAATTCCACAGAGAGGCCTCGGATAACAAGACAACGTCATAAATCTGTCCACGGTACCGTGGTGCCTTGAGTCTGGAGCAAGCCTAACCAGCAATCCTCTTTCACAGAACAGCTTGCAACATTAAGACAAAAGAATACTTATTGATAAGTCCAATGAAGGAAGGAAACTGTCAAATTTGCGCCAAGTAATCAAGACTGATGGTCAAAAGAAACGAACCGCATGAACGTCACATGTGTTCCACGCTGGAAATCACGAGCTTCCTTTGACTGACTTTTCCCCCACATAGAAGACAGACCAGAATGAAATTCCTTTGTCCAAAGAACATGTCTTTTGTTCTCCATAGAACTACACAGAGACTTTCTTTTTCATGTGCACCAAAATCATCCTAAAAGGACATTTCTATGCATAACCCCATATTATGTATGTAACCCACACATTAGACTATCATGTTTTAAGCACATATTATGTATGTCTTTTTAATAACTATTGAATGACTTTAAGGGTTATTCGTGTTTGGTATGTATGAGTTTGACAATTCTAGCTTGAAACGTTTCTTCCTATTGTTTCTTTGTCAAATGTATCATATTCTTGTTATAGGAAACATGTCCTAAATTATACTCTGTAAGAGTGGGAAATTGGGATTTATGAATGGGGAGGAGAAACATACGACACCCTGAGCTAAGACGTTGTCTAATTGGTCAAGACAACATTTGATGTTTCTAAAAGATGTGTCTAAAAGCCGAGTTTAAAAACTCAGGACACCATCAAATCACGCTCTTTTTCAACTCTCTTCTCTTCTAACTTTTAGCCATGCTTTTTGTCATCACTTTCTGCGTTCTTTGAGCGCCATTCCAGCGTGCTCTGGCCTACATGCCAGCTGCTACCACAATGAGAAGAAAACCCACCTAGACTCTTTACATCCTTTTATCCTTTTTCTTTAATTTCTGTTCTTTCCGTTGAGTTTCGTGTGCTAAGTTAAGTTTGCCAACGCCATGTCTCAGAGTCCGACCTCGAGTGCCCGTCTAAAACTTCAACCAGCCCTCAACTCCACAATTATGTGGGTAATTGACTATCTATCTATCTATCTATCTATCTATCTATCTATCTATCTCTTGCCCTGCCTTTGAGAATATTTTCACACAGCACTGCGGGGCAGGAATGCATAAAAATTCCAGGACAAGATGAAGATGTGGATAGACAGCCTTTTGAATAACCCAGAAATGCAGAGGATTTTCTGTGTGTGAAATATTTGGGTCTCTGAGGTACCTTTGAACCTCAACTAGAATCACATTTCAGTCAAATTTTTCATTATTCTGATTTCTACAACATGACTATTCAGTAGATACCACAGACATTTACCTGAGGGTAGATTAAGGATAGATTAAAAGAAACAAATTTTTATTAAATTCAGGTTGTCATGCATGATCCATATCTAATGTAATAAAACACGCATGCACAATACCACAAACTTGGGATGTCCCAGTTGAGTTTTTTGTGCCCCAAATTTGACATTACAAGTTGCTGATAGACTGTTTTCTTTTTACAATTTAAAATATTTTCACACCGCAGACATTTTAGTCATATATTCCTATGAAATTGCGTTCTCCTCTTACGACACCTGCGTGACTGCTGACATAAATTAAAGGAACAGGCTTCATACAGCCGATACCATTAGTTAAAAAAAAATGCTTTAATCTGCACCAATACCCGTGTTTGAGATCAGCTCAGGACATCCCTAACACAAACAGTACCCGAGTGTATTACATGGCCGCCTGTGGCTCCTGTTGACTCTGGTTGTGATGAGGGGATTTGAGAGGATTTGGATGGGCTGTTTCGGACTGCCTCAGCTCTTATGATTACAGCACATTCAGTCTGTGCATTTGACTGGTTGCACAAGCCTACAGACGTGAATCAAGCAGTGTTGGCAGGGTCATATGTCTCATATGTAGACATCCTCTCTGAAAGAAGCCTCAGGAGGTTGTTACACAATTGCAAACCTTTCTTATCATTAACTGGTGAGCTCTTTGAGGTGATTGCATCGCTCAGCATTCATGTAAGAGGAATCACTGTTAACTCTGACACTCTCTCTCTCTCCATTAACAATTCGATGGAAGTTTCATTGAAGTAGCTCAGTACACAAAATTAATTTACTGTGTAGTAATTTTACTAAGTGAAAATTTTGAGGTTTGTCTTCAGAGTAACCATAGCAGCACCTACTGGCTCCCACTTGTTTTTCCAGTGAATATCCACCTCCTGAATCAATTTGTGATTCGGCTTGCCCATCTGATATCGAAACACCAATAGTCTTTCTCTTGCTGTTGTGCTGTGCTAGACTTGAAATGAACCACAATCGTTCATGCCATTACTCTAATATCCTCCAGCGTTGGTGTTTGTTCTGTGGCCTTTTTAACAACCAAGTTTTGTGCATAGAAAATGCAGTTTGTGTGTCAGAGCTTCAGGCTGCTGGAACACACTACCATATTGGCCACAACATCACTTAACAGACATTGCATCTTCTAAGCCAGCATCAGTTGTAAATGCCTAGTAATCTTTTACAATCACGTAGACCGAGGCTCCATCAATCATTTGTTTTCTAAGCCCTGCAATACAGTAAAGTATTTGAAATATAACTGCAGTAATATGTACAGAGACTAAAATGAACACTCCCCAAGTGACAAATGTAAGTAAAGTGTGAGTAAAGGGCACAATTAACAAAGAGTTACAATGAAAGCTCGACAGGAAACATGAGGACTATAAATACATTTTAAGTGATAAAGATTGTGTGAAAGTCCACTCTTGTTTTGTGCATTTTACAAAACATTATGACAAAGTCAGAATTATTATCAAATTATTATGTACATTTTTCTTTGGTCATTTTTATGTGACTTATTGGGGAATTTTTTATTAATTTGACTAAGTTTCTCTAAGAAGACAATTCATTAGCATGGTGTTCTCCATCGTGAGAATTATGTTTTTACATGTTTTTACATGTATTTTACACTTATTGGAACTGTTATTAATTAATGTCTACAGTGCTTACCATTAGAAACTTCACTGTAAAAAATGCAATTGCACATTTTCCAGTTTACGAAACATTTTGAGTCTCAAATACTAAAAAATGCTATTTTCTTGAAATTACATAAAAACCCTTGTCAGACCAACAAAATTACCCCAACTGTTGTCCCAACTAGTCAAACACAGTTGTCTGAACAAAGAATTTCATATTGTTGAAATGTTAAGGCTTTGTGAGTTCCCAGCATGCATTGCAGCATGAATAAATTATGCAGTTACTGTTATAGGATTATTGTTTTGCTGTTTGCTGATTTCATTTAAACTTTTTTTTTTGTTGTTGTTTTATCATTATTGTTAGTTATTTGTTGTACTGTGATATAAAGAACTCATCTTTTTAACATGTGTTAATTATCACCGTTCTTGAGGTTAGTGTGTCTAGTTTTGAGTCCTAGAGTATGTTCAACCTCTTAAGTCCATTTTCTGGATATCTAAGTCTTGTAAGTTGTCATACAAACAAAGACAATGTTGTCTACTTATTAGACTAACTTTTAACTCCATTAATGTTTGTTATTTGTAAACAAATATAAATTAAATAATATGGTGACTTTTTAAACATTATTTTTTTCTTCCAAGAAACAGAAAAAAATAAATTACATCAACGACAGTAATTGTTGTTTCAGTTGTTGTGACAAGAATTTTTCTATTAGCAAAATATGACAATCAGCATTCAATGAACAAACAAATATACATTGGCTCAACAACGTATCTTTACTGAGCAGAACTTAAAATCTATTGCTGAGAAAACTCAAAAGTCTTTCTGCATCAAGTTGCCTTATTTTTTTAAGTTTTCTCAACAGTTTATTTTTTACAGTGTTGGTAGCTTCTGTTGAATACTTATAAATAGAAGTTTTGGTTGCATTTATTAAAATGATTACATTTGTAGTTAGCATTAACTTTCACTGTATGGGGAAAAAATGCAATGAAAGTGAACGCAATGAATCCTTTCAAAAGGATTAAAACTGTGTTTAATGATCAGTCACACTTTAGTTTAGAGACCAATTTTCACTATTAACGAACTATTAACTTTTGCCTCAATAAAATACTGATCTGCTGCTTATTAATAGTTAGTACGGTAGTTTAAGTTTAAGTATGGGGTGTGATTAAGGAATATAAAATATGGCCATGTAGAATAAAGCATTAATATGTGCTTTATAACCATTTTGAACTACCATAACTGAGCCAATCTCTCTACACTCTACACTATTAGACTGTTGTATTGTTCTTTATACTTTTTACTTGTTTTATATTGTATCATCATCATCATCATCATCATTCACAATGTCTCATGAGACAAGTAGTTCCCATCATTAAATGAATTTAACTACACATTCTCTTCTATTATGTCATCTTGAATGTCAACTGATGCATTTATGGCTGAATCCTTGTGATGTTTTGAGGTTGTATAAAGTGCTTCTTTAGGATGTATTGACTTCTTTGATATTTAATATGGCTCTTTCAAGTACCCTTAGTGCGTTATGCGTGTTAATTAGCACAAACACTTAAAGCTTATTGACCCTCTCGTCATTGTGCTATTTATATGAAGGAAAGCACGCTGATAATTAAATTCCCATAGCTCTGCCTAAGCCTTATGCATAGATAAAGGCAGCGCTCGTCAAATTCAGCTTCAAGAGTGTGACTCCAGAGATCTGTAATAGCAGAAAATAATCACGTCTTCCCATAATAGGACGATGTGCCTGAATGGGTAAGCATTTAATTAGCTAAATGAGCACTCACTCTTACATGAGAATTAGCTTTAGGGAATTTTTATATATATATATATATAATTTTTTTTAACATTAAAAAAAGGAACTTCACCTGTAATATTGTGCCTTCACAAAGGCCTTCACAGTACTTTTGTAGAAATACAAAACCGATGAAATGTAGAACTGCAAGAAAGAGACAATAGAACTAACTACTGAGATGTAACTATTAGATATGTTTGACAAATCATCATAAAATCAATCATAAAAGCATATAAAATAGCTTTAAACACTTCAAATGTTTCTAACTTCTGATTGTAGCCTGTGCTTAGACCTTCACGGCTGTATTCAACTATTAAAATATAATAGTGTCTTAATTTCAACATTGTCTATTCATTGATGTTCATTTTAATATTAAATCTCACATTCATTCTTTTAGCAGATGCTTTTATCCAAAACAATTAGGAACATTATCACCAATTTGTGATGAGACAACAATATTTAGAGCACACAATGCCAAGTTTAAAGTCTAAGATAGATCAAGTTAGAGCAGAGGTGGAATGCAGAAAAAAAGAGAAATAATAAATTTGTTTAGGCCTAACTAGAGATGAGTTCTAGTAAGTGTAAGAGAAACAAAGCATGCTGCCATCTTTAGAATTTTGTCTTTGAACTTCTGTTTTTGCATGGCTGTTGAAGAGTAGAAGTGGATTTACATATTGTAGAATAAACGAAAGTTATCATGCATTGATTTTAAATTTTAAAACAAGCGGTTCTTTAATAAATTTGTACGACCTTAAGTTCATGCTGTGGAAATATAAATGGAATACAATAGAAGACAACGAATGCAGTGCTGAAAAGGGGCGGATAAGGTTTATAAGGTCTGTTGTTGTGGATTAGATAAATGCTTGAAGAGGTGAAACTTCATTTCCTTTTTGAAAGTTGGGATGGTTTTAGTGGAGGCTATCATCTCATTCTACTAGAAAAGCTGAAGGTTTTGGAGGGGAGTTTCTGGCAACGTGAAACATATTACTGTGCAAACATAGACGTTCTTTAGTGTGCTGGAAATGCAAAAATGGTTGGAACTGCTCTCTCTCTTATTAGTACAGTTTGACCTGTTCTATCAATGTGTTCCTCCTCAAAATGATGACTGCATAAAACAGAATTGCTGAAAGCTCTTTCCCTAGAGAATTTTCCATTTCATTTTCAGTAAGGGTTCAGAGGGAAAACTATGAAATTCATTACTATACATCAACAATAATTTATATTCAGGTAAGGGCTGTCAACAACACAAACACATTTTTAACTTTAATGAAATATGCATTTGGAAACATTATAATTGCTAAACTAACACAATTCAACAAGACAAAGTCAATATAGGTAATATAGGACATTTAAAAGAATGGTCATACACCATTTAAAATCACAAACCAACACAATCTCGCCCGTAAAAGAGTATCTCTTTTCTTTGCGAGTTTAAATTTCTTCATTTTTTACAACCAGAGGCTGGACATTTTTTATACGTTTGTACGTTTCACATATTATAGCAATTCTGTGTCGCCCTCTAGTGCTGTAGATGCGCTACAGCATCATGAGCCATCAACACTGTGCACTTCCACATTTGTCAGATAAATACATATTGAAAAGCAGACATGCAGGAGGATGATTACATAAAAAGGGCATAGATTTGAAAAAGATTCAGCATTCAAGAGCAGGTCTTCACTGATCTCTATTGCATCTGGGGAAAAAAGTCATGTTAAGAAAATTCTGTATGGATTATTCAATGGTGAGTTAAACATAATAATAATAATAATAATAATAATAATAATAATAATAATAATATACTATTATTCTCTTTCAAAAACTGAAGCTTAAAATGTCTGCCATAAACCGTGAATTGACCAATTATGCTTAGGTTTCTCCACAAGGCTGCGCTATAGCACTGTATAGTGTATCACCCCAACCACCTCCAAAACATCTCTGTCATCCACTGTAAGTTAGGATAAGGGTTAGTTCAATAAGTTGACGTAGTTGCAAAGTTACTTATAGTTGCTAGAATGTGTGTTGTTGGACCATCAAAATAAAGTGTTAGCAGATATTAAGCAGACAGACTACTATTACTCTAATGACTGCTGACATGTAGTTGCAAAGTTACTAGTTAGTAGAATGTCTAAGGTGGACAATCAAAATAAAGTGTTACCAAATAAATAAATGAATAAAAATTATGGCATGCATTTTGGTAGTGGAGTAGCCTATGTCCAAAGCTGATGTGATGAACAACACTGATAATTTTCTACCCTGATTTAGCCCTTTGATTTAAATGCTCCGCAATTGCATTAACTATGAATGTTTTTAATCATAAACATGATCTTCAGTTTATTCTTAATCTCATTTTCTCTAGTAACTGTTGTATAAATTTTCTATCAAGCCAGCTGAAGATTTGCTGGAAATGGCTCTTTGTAATCCATGCTTTCACATTGCATGCAATCAGGCATCATCCTCTTATGGGTGTAGCTATGTATAAGTCTGAACTGCACCTCACCATCTGCTCTGTGTTGCAGGAACAAGCTCCCCCCACACTGAACGCCCCTGTGGTAATTCCCAAAGCACCATTTAGCACAGGTCAAGCCTTTGTGTATTTCCTGCTGGGAAGAAATGCAAGGCATTCTGTGAATTGCTCTGTGTTAAATCCGGCACTTTTTCTGTTTGTGTGTCTCAGATGTATGGGAGGATGGAGCTGGGTAACAGCACCTTCAGATAGCAATCAGATGTTGTTGGTGCTCTGAGGTCAGTCTGAAACCTCTATTCTTGATAAATCCATCAGATAGGTCTAAAAGGAATGAAGGGTTTAGAAAACCCTCACAAGCTTTTAATAATAACGTAAGTTAGAAGAAATGGATAATTATTATAAAGTTTTCTTGCATGTTTGTATTATGTTAACAATTCAACATTGTAAAACTGCCATATTGCTTAACTGAAATATAATAATAATAATAATAATAATAATAATAATATTATTATTATTATTATTATTATTATTATTATTATTAAAACAATCATCCAAATTAAAGGCAGTTTTCTACCCTGAATTTAAACCTTTGATTTAACCCTCATGTATTCCAGTCATTTTGAAGATGAAGATTGAAGATTTTTTTTTTTTTTTTTTTTTTTTTTTTTTCCCTGAAATGCTGATGTTATTGCATTAGATAAAAACCTACTGACTTTGCTCACACAGGGTGTAACAAATTCCCCAAAACCTTTTGATCATTTTTATACTATTTTGGGAACCCAATACATATGAACACAGTATATATGAAAAGGTTGATTTTCATAACGGTATGTCCTCAGAATATCCTAATATCGTCTGCATGTATCAGGTTTGGCTAGGTTTGTCAAATAGGTTGATTTGTAAAAATGGGTGATGCCTGGCCATTTAAATGTTTATACTCACAATGCTTTGATGTATCAATATTCTTTTGATCAATTTTTGTCATGAGGGTCTCCAGATGGTACCAGCTTTCCTGTGAGTTGGACCAATGGTCTCGTTTTGATAAAGTATGTTTTACAAAAAATTCTTCCAGGGTGCCATAAAATCAAACACCTCTTAAATGGGAAAGAGTTGGTGTTCGATTGACTGCAAATAGACAATCTGAGTTATTATTTTACAGATTACTGAAAGCTACAGAAAATAGAAGCGAATGGATTGCTGCAACTCACAGAAACAACTGTAATATGTGTGACTGTAAACATTTTGTCAGCATTAATTAAAAAAGACATCCATTATGATGAGCCTTGTGTTCTATAAAGGAAGAAGGTTAGTGTTAGTTAGCCGAGACAAACCTTGTGCAACTGTGCAAATAAGCTCTTATCAGAATCAACTAAACACTGGAAGAATGTGAAGTGCACTGCATAGACCCTTTACGACTGAAAACAATGTTCTTGAATGCATAAGTTGGCTGCATCGACTTTACATTTGCATGCTCCTAAGCATGATGCTAAACAAAACAAATTGTGACTGATTGCTTTACATGTCTGTTAGACAGTCTCTTGGGTTCCTTGGCCAATGAAAACTGCTATGCAGGGCTGTAACCAACCACCATGGACATTAATTATAAAATGGCCAAATTATCCCCCTAATATCTGAATTTCTCTGCTGCACTGTTAAACAGCGCTCTGTTTGTTAAGATGACAAAGGGGTTTAATAATTATAATTTTAGATTGGTCAGCCTCAGCAGTCTAATAGCGCTCATCATTGTCTAAAATAAATGACTGAGATTGCCAGTCAAATTAAAGTAGGCATGGTTTACTGTTTAAAGAAGCAGAGAGTGAATTCTAGTGTGAAGCATCATTTTTAATGCAAAAAAAAAAAAAAAAAAAAAAAAAAAAGAGTGATGTAAGATGGAAGTTGCAAACATTTAATATTTGACAACTGAAATGTTAAACAACTGACAGTAATATACAGCAATGCAAACTACTTGACATTTTCTCAAATATGGCTGTTTTGAATTGGAAATATGATATAATTCACATGATTCTCATAATTCTGAAATGAATGTAATGACACAATAAATGTTTTGTTTTTTTGACATATTAGTAGAGTACGCTTGTGCATATTTTAAAATACTATTTGCAAATAGTTAAAATGATCATTTCCATAGTATAGACCTAGCATTCCTTCACCATTCTATTCATTAGACCAAAATTTTATAAAAGCAATTAACCTTAATCTGGGTAAATATATTATAAATTTTTGATACAAACAGTATTTGACAACTGAAATAAAGATGTGAGGGAAAGATATTTAGGTCTGTTCGTGGACATGTGTGGGACCTTGCTAGTGATATAGACCTGTTCATTACATTGAGAGTATGTATTTCCAAAAGTTTCTAGCAGACAAAACCCCCCAGAAAATTTATACAGTATACTGTGCCTTGCAGCATCATTTTCATTTTAGCCTACTCAAATTAGGTTTGACGTCTACCCTGGTTTATTGTTACTTTGACATAGAACAGTTAGTAGTAAAACTTCATTCAAAATAAAATAAAATAAAATAAGGTCTTAAAAATGAATTGCTATAAAGTTGCTCTAAAGTATTGAAAATATTGGCATAAATCATAGTGGAACCTCACTCAGCTCGCTCTCATGTGGTAGAAGATGGAAAACACTTTATCACTCACTGTGGTGTGAAAATATTGTGTTCCTTGTTTTGAAACTAAACAGGCATGGAGAAGTGCAGTAACACGGAGACTTGTGGATTGATGGGACACGGGGCTCTCTCAATATTTTCACAACTTTAACGTGGAACCATTAGCCCTATTTGTTCAAATTAACATCATGGTGTTCTGACAGTGAGTGCACTCAATCAATGCATTATGGAACAATTTAGATTTTTTTTTTTTTTTTTTTAATAAAGTGTGCCTTGAGTGAAGTGCCATTGAGTGAGTGAGTGAGTTATGATTATGCATTAGTGCAAATGTTTTTTATATTTACATTTAGTCATTTAGCAGACACTTGCCATAGGGGAGATACAAATGGTAGCTTTTTAATCAGTGAAATTTTACTAAGAAATGTTTGTCTGGGTAAGTTAATAAGTTTGTTTCTCTATGGGCACAGATATTCTTGGCTACAAAATACATACATACATACATACCCCAGTGAAAAATAAATAAATAAATAAATTATATATATATATATATATATATATATATATACTAAAATGATTTTGAAATACATTTATTTCATGCTAAGTATACTACAAATACATTTACATATTTATGTACTTAATAAAAATACCCTGCAACTGTACTTTTAGTATACTTAACTGGTAAGTCTGCTAAATTGGAACAACTAATTTTATGCTTAATGCACTTTAATTGTGCGGAAGTAGTGCTGAGGTCCAACTAAAGATATACTGAAGTATATTTGATTGTGCTAAAGTGGAACTATTGCAAGTGTACTTCAGGTACACTTTAAATATCTTGCATTTAAAGACCGATATTATTCAAAAATCATACAGTCCTCATCAATAGTGACATTAAAACACATTTTAGGCTTAATATTAAAAAATGTGCATTGCACACAAGTCGTACTCCAAATAAAGTTTAATTATAATTTTTTTTTATCAGTAAGTCTCGAGCGATATGTCAGTAAATATGTTAACAGATTTGAACTATACTTAGTATGAAATAAATGTATTTTAAATATATTACTTTTTTACTACAGTACATAACCTTACTGCAGTATTAATCACAGAATGAAGTGGCCACATCTAAATCTAAAACATGTTGGATCTAGAACATCATTTATAACAGATTTTCCATTAAATATAGGTTGAAATGAACGTGAGGAATGTTCTGATAAGTGAAAATATTTAACCATGTAATAAAAGACATTCTGAGTTTTTAAAAAGCATATATGTTTCCAGCAGCTCTCAGAATTGTAGTTAGCGATCTATACTGACAGGTAATTGCTCTTGAGACTCTATATGTAGAAGTTTGGGAGGCCCACATGCTCTTATGGTGAAAGCTAAGAGGCTGTATGGAGACAAACACTTATCAGGTGTAGAGAAGCTATTTCTCCACTCGGGTTTCGGGAATATCTCACATATTTGGATAAGTGGGCAGCCAAAGTGCCTGATGGTCTTTGCTCTCTGCCGCTGTGGTTTCATGCTTACAATGACAGGATATGGGGTTAGAGCAACATCCATGTTCTACACCTTCCTTCATCCTTTTTTTTTTTTTTTTTAGTTGGGCTAAAAGCAACACTGGGTTTTTGTGTCAGAAATGTGGTCAATAGAGTGTTTCCTCTTTTAAAGGTGGTTTCCTGTTTTATTTAGTTTGAAAAGGTACATTTGTGTTTAAAAGATTTTGCTGATACAATGTTATGTTTTACAATGTGTAACATAGTTTTGCAAAGAACAGTTATGCCACATGGACTAAGATGGACTAAGCAAATAAGCTATTTGCCTGCATGATCTTGACAGTAGTAACAATAGGTTCCAAGTATTTGGCCATATTTTTTAAATACCTATAGCTAAACATAATTGTTAGACACAGCATTCACAGTCTGAAGTGTGCAAGAAAGACAATAAAAAAAAATAAAAAAATAAATAATAATAATAATAAAACACCATACAACTCATGCAAGACGAGTTATATCTTCTCAATATGATAGTTTTAATTTTAGGTAAATTTTACTATTTTAAGTTAACTATTAAGTTTTCTGTTAAGTTCACCATTTTAAAATATTATATGAAATATATATTTTCCAAAACATGTATTACTCTGAAACCGCAAGAAAATCAAAGGCATAATCTAAATAAGTTGTGTTCCAAATTTGAGGCTGATATTTCAAAAATGAGTAAGATTACAGTAAGATTTTATTTGGGCACAGTACCAAACGTTTCCACTTCCCATTCACTTCCACTGCAATCATTTTTGACCACGAGTACAGTACAAGTGTGACTATTTTTTAGGACCATTTTACCTTTTCAAATTATGCCCATGATTTTTTTTGTGTATGTTTGCATAGCAAATGCTAAAATCTCCCAAGTTTTACATACATTCTAATCATAAACATTTTAAAGACATTTTCTAAATGTCTATTTGATGTCTGAGCAAACACTCTAAAAGGTACCTCTTCTAGATATAAACATGCACTTCAAATAGACGTCTCCGAGATGTATGTGTTCTGTCAGAGTATAGTCTGAAAAGTTAATTCAGTAAAAAATTAATAGTATGAAACTTTGTTCTTGAAAACTGATCTTTTGCTTCTAGAGTATTTACATATATTAAAACCAATTTCATCCTCACAGTATAGATTATAAAGTACCCTAAATGCTACGAAATTCTGCACTGGCAAATAGTTTGCTATTTTTGGTAAGTAAGGTCATTTATGCAGACTTTTCAGAGAATCCAGTGTTTTAGCTGCATGTACTATCTGAAGCTGCTGAGACAATCCTGTTAGTATTATTACTTCATTCAAAATTTTCAGAGAATTTTCTATTTTTTTTTTCCACTGGAGCTCAAAAACAAGAGCCAATGTGAGAGTGCTAGCACTGAATGAGTTGAAAGAGGCTACCCTGAATTTGATCCTTTTAGTGAGGGGCAAAGCGAGACCCTCCATCCCCCATCGCCCCGCAAGAGGAAATCAATGCATTAAACTGAGTGTGAACAATTGTTTCTAGAAACATGAATTCACAAAGGCCCAGCCGGTAATATCCAGAAAGCCGTGCCAAAGCCTTACACCTTAGAACACACCCATTATTTATTTTTCAATTAATTCTACAGTAGTGCATTACTTGTTCTCTCATTAATCCTGTGTTGAGCTTTGTTGTTTTAAATGCCAAGGACACTCTACGTCATGCTGTTTTCGGAGCGCATTGTGTGGAGGAGAGACTTGACTGAATCCCCTCGGGAGCAGCCGCTGGTAGCTTCCTGATGTATAGGACACTGCGTTCAAGATGCACGCAGAGGAACTTCTCATTTCCTTGACTCTCTCAGATCCATTGTACCCCTCACATGTTACTACGTCATTAGAACTTATATATTCCACCACCAGATGAACCTCCAACTGTTGCACTACTCCTCCCTTGTTAGTCACTTTGGATGTGTTTAATTCCATTTCTTTCAGTGGAACATGAAATTTCGAACACAAAATTTTAAGAATGTTGAGATTATCATTTCCATGCAAAGACCAATGTCTATCAAGCTGTAAAAAGGACACAGTAAAAGCACCATAAAGGTAGTGCAACGATAGAATGAAGTCATATAGATCTGTATTATTTTCCTTATCCAAAGCAACTTACATTGCGTTCAAGTTACAGTTTTTTATTTTTTTTTTTACATTTTTTATCAGCTCTTGCTTTCCCTGGGAATCGAACCCATGATCTTGGCGTTGCTAGCGCCATGCTCTACTATTTGAGCTACAGGAAAGCTGTAATGCTTCTTTGATAAAAAAAAAAATGTGTTTTGTTTTTTACTTCATTGGAATGGTACAAATACATACATCTTATAGACATTTATCAGATGTCTGACCACAGCAGATGCTTTCCAGGTGAAGTGCTCTTTAACAGACATCTTGCAGGCATACATGTGCTATCTGGGCGGTTGTTAAACATCTAGCATTAACATTCTTACACTGCATCGTTTCACACTGTGCAGATTTGCCACTGCAAAACCCAAGGTTTTTCTACACTCTAAAAAATGCTGTGTTAAATACAACCCAACGCTGGGTAAAATATGGACGAACCCAGCGACTGGGTTGTTTAGACCCAGCGGTTGGGTTACTGCCCAGAAGGTTTTGGAGTTGAAATTGAAAACAACCCAGCATGTGTTCTGTCCAATATTTACCCAGCACTGGGTTGTATTTAACCCAGCATTTTTTAGAGTGTAGCGATGTTAGCTTCGCTTCTAAATTTCAAAAGTGAAATATACCTTTACCTGGGGTTAAAAGCAGGGTTTAGAATGATGATAACTCAGGGTTATGTGCAGTAAGATGCCCTTAAAGTATTTAGACACTATTTTGGTCATCAGCATGTCCATATTTATGAATGTAATGAACTAAACTCAACTTTGGTTGCTCTGCTAACACACTTGTGTGAACTTGACAGGAACTGGAACTTATACATTTTCTAAAAATGTTTAAAAGTAATTCCAAAAAGGACAAAAAAAGTAACCTCTATTAACATTTATTTTCAGATGTCACTTTATGGCTGGATATTTTATCAAATTCAATGAAATTTATGCGTCTTCACATGAAAAGGTCTTCAGCACTTTTAGCAACACCACTTTAGCACGCCCTTATGAATTCGCCATCAACAAGTTCTACATAGTGTTCAGTCCATGTAAGCTGTGAATGATCTGCAAACCCAAGCCATTTGAGGCAAAATTGTTTTCTATAAACTCAAAGCAAACTTTGCCTGATGGAAGTGAACAGGCTTGGCTTTTTCCCTTGCAGTGAAAGGCTTTGGTTTGTTCTATAGTGAAAAGCCTGGAGTGAATTCAAAGGTGTTTACAGCTGGCTTTCACTCAGAAACAATACCATTAATGGTCACAGCAATGTGCTTTGACAGACACTTCCACTGATTTCTACCCTGTGTCTGCACCTGATGAGGACTGTGTTTTCCTTTGTGATTCAAGTGTGTAATTTCTGCAAAGACATGTACAATCCAAAAAGATAGTTCTTTGAAATGCTGACAAATAGCAGACAAATGGTCAGTTAACATCGAGGTTTCCATGTCGATTTGGCTCTTCCTGTCTAGTTCTGTTGCCAAGGAGAACTGAATAAGTTGGGTTTTCACTAGTGAAACAATGTACTCATTATTGGCTGTCCATTGAGCGAACCTTAGGTCTTGTGTGTAGACTATCAATAACGTTGCTCCAACACCACAAGCCTGCATGGCACAAACAGACAAAATGAAACCATTATTAACCAAATAACTGAATTAAATACTTGGTAGTCTGAAAGTGGCATGCAGTTATTCATACTGCATATAGTTTTGAAACAGCTTGTTCATGATCCTTAAAATGTTGTCTGAATGGACTGTGACAGTAAATTTATTACCGTTGTAACTGAAAAACTGGTAAACCCAAGGGTTTCCACAGCTTTGGCTTTGCTCTTACCATTTGCTGCATCTTCTGTTTGCTTGAAGAAGAAATATACAATTGAGGGAAGTAGCTTCCAGATTGCTTCCTTCCCATGAAAAGCCCTTGATGGCCACAGAGCAAGAGAAAGGGGAGTATTCAGTCTCCCTAGAGATGGTCTTTGTGGTCTTTCACCTAATCTATTTCTGTTGTCACTTCATTGAATCCACCTCTCATTGACTGGATATATTCTCACCGGTAGTCCCAGAATTCGCTGTCTGCTTTGCACTCAAATTTATTAACTCTAAGCTGGCATCTGACATGCAAGTGGCCAAACTATTCAGGTGGGCCAAGTGAATGAGGCAGAACGTTGCCAGACTTGAAAATCTTTGTAAGCTTTGTGTGTTGCAGCAGCTTTTTGAAGTTGTATTATTGGAGTATAGTTGCAATATTATTGGCATAAGTTTTATATGAAACTACTATATTTTATTTCAAAATATCAGGTTTAATTCAATGTGTTACATGATGTTCTTTTGTAATTATTTGTGCCTAACTCTTTCCCTGCCATTGATGGATTTTTCCGGCTTTCTGTGTTTTAGTGTAATACGGCTGGAGGCACTATTACACATCTTCTGAAAGAGTATATCTCTGGATCAAAATACAGGCAAAGGAGAAACATAACCAATGATCACAGATGCCTATGTAAAATAACGCGATCATCAAACATTAAACAGCATATAAATCAAAACTGCCTAACGTTAGCAAGTTAAATGTCAATCCATGAAGTGATTTAGGACTTTGAAGCTTTGGGGCTGCTGATGGAAGTGATTGACTCCATTTATTTTGATCATTGTTTTGAATCCAATCCGGATGTAGTCTTTTCTTTGACATATTGCCTGTTCAGATATTCATACAACAAAAAATACTGGGGGCCATGAACATTTTGTGACAATGATCAAAAATACTGGCACTGGCTGGCAACTGGTGGGGAAAGAGTTACGTAAATCTGAATGTAAATTTCAAAGTAATATTTACTAGTGTTTTGTCATCTAATCAATTGATGTAAAAAACTGAGAAGTTTGAGCAAGATTTACACTACACTGCCTATAGTAGCATAGAGGAAAAGGGCAGTGTTAAGCCATATGTACACTAAAAAATTAAACTGCAATAGGATTTACTTGCAAAAAATTGAAATGGGGGGCTTTGGAGGCCCCTCAGGACAGAAACAGACAGTAAAACAGGATGGGGCCTCCAGGACGGAACAGGAACGGGCGCCATGGTGGATCTCAGGAGGCCATGACGGTACAGGGAGCACAGGGGGTCTTGGCGGAGCTGGGAGCTCTGGAGGCCATGGCAGGTGGTCCTTGTGGCCATGGCCTCGGTCCCCTCGGCCCAGACCGGAATCCCATGTAGGATTTGAAGTTGGAGTGTTGGGAGTTTTTAGACATACCCTGTCTTGAACCGTTGTACACAGACAAAGTACGCATGCGCCTCGCAGAGCTAGACAAGACGAGCATTTGTGGTTAAAAAGTGTATAAACTTTTTTTTTAAAGAAAATTTCAGATGGTTTCGCTAGATAAGTTGTGACTGATAAATTCTTTGCGACTGAAGAAAGGGAGACATGAACATCTTCATGAACATCTTGGATAACATGGGGGTGAGTAAATTATCAGGAAATTTTTATTCTGAAAGTGGAGTAATTCTTTTAAAAACTGTTGCTGTCATGTACTCTGTACTGTAGCATACAAAATACGTATTTAGTTGTGTGTGTTGTGTTCGCTCCGCGCAGCTTGTAGGTCTCCGTCTAACCGGCTAACAGCAATATCTGCTCGCTCGAAATTGTCTAGAAATGTGTCGATGAATAGTGAATGTTTGTCGTTGTTGTTATTTGGAGTTCTGATAAAGAATAGAGCAATACATTGGTGTACAAACCGCAGTGCTTTATCAATGCGTTTCTGCATTGGGCTAAGGCATATACCATGGCTGCTTGGGTGTTTACCAGCGAGCTGTGGGCTAAGTGGTGATGGGCATTCCGTTATTGACATGCGCTGCACGCAGTAGACCAATCACAGCAGACTGGGTCATCAGACCAATCACCGCAGATTAGCGTCACGCAAAGGAGGGGTTTGGAAAAATGAATCGTTGAACTTTGGGAGTCGTGAGCAAAAAAGGAAAATATTAATGCATATTTTAAGACAATGAAAGTGTTTTTTTTGACCTTGCATGCATGTCAACCTGTTGTTGGGGACTCCCAAAACCAAAATATGAACCTTTCATAACCCATAATAGGGGCACTTTAAATTCTCGAGTATTGTTTATTTTATGAATTTTTTATCACTACTACAATTCATCGAGGACATGGCTGTTCTCAACATTTGGCTGTACCTTTCGACCCATCTCTGCCGTTGTAAGGTCATGATAGAGAACATGGTCAGAAACATACCTATGTCCTTGGCTCTTCCTCTGTTTTGCCTCGCTACCCTTCCAGCACACATCCTCACTCCTCTTCTTCTTCTCGACTGTTGTTTTTCTTCCATTTTCAGAATTTGTAACACTGTGTTATGCTCTGCTTATATATTCTTGCCAGTTGAAGGTAACACATTGGCAATTTGTTCAGAAGAATGAGAAATTGCTTTTATAATGTGCACGTGACTAGATGATGTGGAGTCTGAACAAGTAGTTTTGAGAATTTCAATTGTGATCTGAGAGATGCAACTCAGCGACTGCAATAAAACTGGCACATTTCAGGAGCAGAAGGCATGGGAAGGGAAACCATAGGAGACTCTCATCTATTGGTGGGTTCAAATCTCTAGGGGAATGTTCTCAAGGAAATGCATTGTGTCTCTCTCTTCCTTTGAACTTGTATTTAGACTACCAGTACTTGAGAATTAAGCCAGGGTTTCCGCGGGGTCTTAAAAAGTCTTAAATTTAGTTGTATCAAATTTAAGGCCTTAAAAAGTCTTAAATCGTACAAGAAAGTCTTAATTATGATTTCAAGAGGTCTTAAATTTGGAGACGGAGAGACAATAATTGCGATATGGCTGATTTTGACGATGATTTTAACTTCAAAAGGCTATGATTTGATTAAATAAACATGAGCGCTGCAAGTTCAAAGTCCGGTGCTGCGCTGCTTTGTGTTCTGTCTTTACCGGGAAAACTCTTATATTTCAGCCAAACGAGACACCTGCTGACAGAGAATCAATCAGTTAACATAGATTAAACTAGAGTGCGTGCGATTCAGTCTATTAAAATACATTCAGACTGATCGCATAATTTAAGATATGGGGGCAGAAAATGTATAGCCTATATTTATATCAATTCATATAGTTAATATCAGACGAAGAGTGCCATTTTTTTTTCTCCAAAAATCAGCATGATTACAAATGTGATATTGATTTTATGCAACAGTTCAATAAACAAGAAGTTAATTTTAAGAGATTTAAGTTTTAGACACCATATTGGCTGATTTTGCTCTATTTCTACAACAGAAATAATTCCAAACACAGCCACAGTACGGTTTTGCGTCTCTGAGCAACATGCGGTGTTTCGTTCCTGAATGAATCAACCGTTTAAATGATTCGGTTCACTCGCAATGACTCACTTATTAATACTGACTTACTGCCACCTATTGGCCGTTTTAATTTCACATTTAAAGTATATTCATATTTTTTAAAATAATTTCAAACATCAGTTTTCAACGTTTTATGTTTCAAATATCAACACATCATTTATGCATTTGTAACTGTGCAGGTTATCATTCTATGTCCCTCTGAGCTGCATTAAAGAGTGTGTAAATACATCTAAATGCCACTTCAGATGCATTGCAAAGATACATTTTGTTGATACTGATTTCATTTGCTTGGTAACAGCCCAAATGCAAGAATTTAACTTAAAAGATTATACACACTTTTAGAAAAAATGGCTTAAAGGTAAAAATGCCCATAAAACTTGTTGGAAAAGACTCATTTCTATCACTGCTGTGAACTGACCACACAGAATATGAAGAATATCAAAAAAAATTCAGGAGTCCCCTGTCCAAGGTAATCTTTAAGATACCAGCACAATAACACACTCAGCAAAATATCGTCTAATTATCGTTATCGATAAAATCCCAGAAAATATAGAGATATCATTTTTTGCCAATTTCGCACACCCCTAATTCATGTTATTTAATTTATATAATTTATTGATAATAATTGTTGAAATCAATATTATTAATACTTTTGACTTATCCATTTTCTTATAAATGGTGTAAAGGCTGCAATGTAAAGTTTATCATTTTACAAAACTTTTTGTTTTTGTGAAAACTTGTATCTGAATTGTAAATTATGCTTTTTACAGTCATTTTACAGTTTAATATGGTACTATAGACATTGCGCTACCCTGCTCATGTGGTATTAATTTTATTTGTGGAGGTCTTAAAAAAGGTCTTAAAAAGTCTTAAATTTGAGCTTAAAAATCCTGCAGAAACCCTGTAAACTGTAATGTTTTATGACTCAGTAGATTATCATGTACAGTTCAGCATGTCCAGAATATATATAAAATTCACAATTTTGATATCATTTCAGTAAAGAGCATATTTTTCCAATAACATTTTGCAACTAGCATATTCTTAAAGGTTTAGTGTGTGATTTCTGCACCACTGGTGTAACCAAATGGAATTTCAGAAACAATGATAAATAGGTTTCCCAAACACTCCCCAATCCTTGTTTATTCAGTTGGTTGGATAAACAGTTCATCCCTCCCAAACTTATGCCCTTGACTGAGCTAATGTGGTGTGTCAGTAAACCAAGGTTACATACTTATTGGGTGTTTCTCAAACAGAAGGTTGCATCCTACTGAGGCAGCGTCCTTCCTAGTTCAGTCCTTCAGAGTCTTGTAGGCTAGAGTCCTCGTCGGCATATAAACGCTAGCGTGGCTACATCACATATGTTCCCACCCTCACCGTCACGGCACGAAAACACTAATAAAACTTAGTTTTGGAAAAATACTTTGTATTACAAATCTTTATATTATTTGGCTTTCTATTAATGCAATACAATGAATCACAGCCATCTAGAGTCTCCCTGTGGTTTAAATTATTGGCAGTTTAGCGTTTAGTAAGCAATTTACACCAAAACAAAAGATAACATCTATCCTTTCATGTCCGAAAACATTATTTTTGTCTTAGATTTCATCATAAATTCAGACAAGACTTGACTCGTTTTTCATCAGTTTATTTTCATGAAATGGAATGGGTACAAAGGATTGTGGGTGATTGAAGGTCGCGGAGGATACATCCCATGCATCCTACAAATTCAGCTGAATGAAGGACGCGAAACGAAGGCTGTCTTCCAAGGATCCTTCCGATTGAGATGGCCTTCAGCGAAGTTTGATGCCGAGAAATGCAGCCTTCGTAGGATGCAGCCTTCCGTTTGAGAAACACCCATTATCAGTGGTGGAGGTAACGAATTACAACTACTCACGTTACTGTAATTGAGTAGCTTTTTCGGGTACTTGTAATTTTTTCAGTATATTTTTAAAGCTGTACTTTTACTTGTACTTAAGTACAAATTAAGCAAAATAATCTGCTTCGTTACTTTTAAATCATAGTTCTTTACTGAGTACGCCCACAATCTGAATTGATATTGAAGCCTTTTGAGGAAACTTCAGTAGCCAATAACAACATCCGATCGTAAAGGATCCAATAAAAGCCCTGATAAAAGATTTTGAAGAGCTGACTGAGGAGCTCAGCATGATTTATTGACTCAAAGTTTGGAGAAACAAACTACATGGTAGTGTTAACATAAATTTCTATATTTTGATAACGATACTGAAATATCTGACACGGTTCCATTACTCATTTTCCACAGTATCTACCCTAACGTATATACACTGATACAAGCTGCGTCTCGCTCTCTCCTCTCAGACAGTGAGTTTGACGCGCATATGTTTCCTGACAGTCACAGAGTCTGAATGTCGGCGCGGGATTGCAGGTATTCCGAATAATTTTAATCATTCCCGCGCAAATGTGTCGAGCTCTTTATTGTAACATGAGAACACAGTCATGTAATCGCAGAAAACTGGATGCGAGCTTTCAAATAGGCCTAATTTATACAAATGAACTGCTGTCCTCTCACTCCGATATTGCTTGTGCGCAGACTGTGTGCAATTGCGATCTCTCCGTGCTTTTAAAGTAGAAATTATTTCTCTTTGCTCCTGGATTAAACTTTAGCGAAAGTTATGAACCATTCAGAATAGATCCACGCCTGACCGATGAAAATCCTACTGGAAATTTTATTGGCTGTAAGTGAAATGCACCAGAAAGTCTTTCAACAATCAAAGATGGAACTTTAATTTCTTTACAATGTAAGTTTATGCTAGAAATGTTTTGGAATGGGATATTTGTGTGATTTGTACATATAAATATCCTAGTCTGCCTAACTGCATCACTACATTGTACAGACATTACAGGTCAAAACCATCTGATGTTCCATTTATCTAAATAAATAGGCCTAAAATATATGGCTCTTAAATCATTGCTTATAAAAAATCAGTGTTGTCATATTTTGAATACCTCAACTGAATTGAGGTCATTTGTTTTATAATTTTATTACTGACTGTGTACTTGTCTTTTTTTTTTTTTTTTTTGGTAAATTCAATTCAGTTTGAAATCAAATTTGAAATCAAGCTTCCTTGTGTTGTAAGCTTTTGCAACAAAGTTACCCTATTTTAAAGACACAAATACACAGAATGAGCAAATGTTTAAGATTGAGATTTTTGTAATAGTAATTGATCAATATTTATATGTATAAAGGCCTATAATAAAATCTGTTCATCATATAAAGCAAACGTGTCTTTTTAGAAGACTTGGATTAAACCAGTTTCAAAGCTTGAAATAATGATTGATTGCCTTGAAAAAATGGATGGACAAAAATGTAAAATATTAAAATATCTGTATGGCAGTATACAGTATGTGGTAGTTTTGTCATTGGTATTTAAAATGATTAGTCGTCATGAAATCAAAATGACCCTACTTACATTTTAGTGCGCATTACTAGTCTTGTGGTGAACAATTAAACCGTGCAAGTCAAGACACTGGAAAAAAAAATTGTCTGCCATTGTAATCTTTAATCAAAAACTGAAAATTTTGCTTCCGCTCTGGAATTGTGTCTTGGTCTGATGACGTCAGTTTGATGGCTTGGGGAGAATCCCCTTGTTAAAGGGTTACTCCACCCCAAAATGAAAATTTTGTCACTTACCCCCATGTCGTTCCAAACCCGTAAAAGCTTCATTCGTCTTTGGAAAACAATTTAAGATATTTTAGATGAAAACCGGGAGGCTTGTGACTGTCCCATTGGCTGCCAAGTAATTCTCACTGTCAAGGCACAGAAAAGTATGAAAAGCATCTTCAGGATAGTCCATCTGCCATCAGTGGTTCAATCTGAATTTTTTGATGTGACGAGAATACGTTTTGTATGCAAAGAAACTTTGATTTCATGACGACTAATCATTTTCAATACCATTGACAAAACTACCACATACTGTATACTGCCATATAGATATTTTAATATTTTACATTTTTGTCCATCCATTTTTTCAAGGCAATCGTTATTTCAAGCTTATTATTTCAAGCTTTGAAACTGGTTTAATCCAAGTCTTCTAAAAAGACACATGTGCTTTATATGATGAACATATAAGAGCTTAGAACATTTAACTAAGAGTTTCTGTGACAGATCGATTGCTTCAGTCTGGGATTGATTGCTTCAGTCTGTTCCTGTCTGTTGTGCTGCTGAGAGGTTTGCGATTGTAGCTCCGCTTTTTTATTGAATCTTTACCTTACTTTCACTCTCTGTTGTTTAAAGTGATAATATATAACTTAATTCCCACCATATTTCTGGTATTATCTATCAAACTAATCTAACTAATTTGATCGTTTGCTTTTAAAACCGCAAGTGCAGCACATTAGCATTCGTTAGCCGCTTAGCTTGTCACTCGCGGTTCCGTTGGCGTTTCTATTCGCGCCTATTATTGTTTTCTCTTTTTTTTCTTTTTTTTTTTGCTCCGTTTTCATTTCTCTCTCGCTCCGTTTTTCACGATTTCATCAAACAACGGTGGTAAGTGGTAAGTTAAGTTGTGAGTGATCAATCACGGTGAGTAATGGCTTCTTCTCCTGCTATTGTTGTTTGCACCGCTTGCCACATGTACAGTTTATCTGTCTCTGTCAGCAGCGAGGGATTCATATGTGATAAATGCAGGGAAATAGTTAGGCTGACAGACAAGATTTTAGACTAAAGACATGCATCCAAACTTTAGTTGAGGACAGTAAGAATGTGAGGGCTGTAGATACTGCTTTGGATGCGACTAGCTCAGGGTCTCCTGTACATTGTTCGGTTCTGGTTGAGCCCGTGCAGGAGGGCAACTGGGTGACAGTGAGGCAGCATAGTCGCGGGTCAAAACACCGCTCTTCCGTTCCGATCAAAACATCAAACAGGTTCTCCCCACTCAGTGACGCACCCACTGAGAAACCTGATGTAAGTGTTCTAGTTATTGGCGATTCTATTGTACGAAAAGTGAAAATAGAGACACCAGCCACCATAGTCCAATGTTTACCGGGAGCCAGAGTGCCTGACGTCTTGGCAAATTTAAAAGTGCTGGCTAATGCTAAATGTAAATTTAGTAAGATTGTTATCCACGTCGGCACTAATGATGTTCGACTTCGCCAGTCGGAGATCACTAAAAAGTAATGTTAAAGAGGTGTGTGAACTTGCAAGTACGATGTCAGACACTGTAATATGCTCTGGCCCCATCCCTGCTTACCGTGGTGATGAGATTCATAGCAGACTGTCATCACTCAATGGCTGGATGTCTAAGTGGTGCCCGCAGAATAACATAGGCTTTATAGACAATTGGAAGAATTTTTGGGGGAGACCTGACCTGTTGAAAAGAGATGGTGTTCATCCCTCCTGGGGTGGTGCCGCTCTTCTCTCTAGAAATATGGCACATAGTCTTAGAGTTCGTACTTGACTAACTAGGGCCCAGGTCAGGAAGCAGACAGACTGGCTAAACCGACCGTCTGCTAGCCGCCTCACATCACAGAAGTCAGTTAATTCTCAGCACATAGAGACTCCTTCACCTAGATATCACACTATAGAGACTGTGTCTGTTCCCCGTACTAGAAAATACAGAAAACGTCCAAACCAAAGTAATAGTAACAATTTAATTCATGTTCAACAAATAAAAAAATGTTTACAATACAGAGAAACAGTTGATAAAACTTTGCTTACTGAATATCAGGTCCCTTTCTACAAAAGCACTATTTGTAAATGATTTGATTAATGATCATAACCTAGATTTGCTCTGTTTGACAGAAACATGGCTAAAACCAGATTAATACATTACTTTAAATGTGTCTACCCCCCAAGATTACTGCTATAAAAATTAGCCACGTCCAAAAGGTAAAGGGGGAGGTGTTGCTACAATTTATAGCAATATTCTCAGTATTTCTCAGAGGGCAGGCTTTAAGTATAACTCGTTTGAAGTTATGGTGCTGCATATAACATTATCTAGAGAAACACGTGTTAATGATAAATCCCCTGTGATGTTTGTACTGGCTACTGTGTACAGGCCACCAGGGCACCACACATACTTTATTAAAGAATTTTCTGATTTTCTATCTGAGTTAGTACTGGCTGCAGAAAAAGTCTTAATTGTTGATGATTTTAATATCCATGTCGATAATGAAAAAGATGCATTAGGATCAGCATTCATAGACATTCTGAACTCTATTGGGGTTAGACAACGTGTTTCAGGACCTACTCATTGTCGAAATCATACTCTAGATTTAATACTGTCACATGGAATTGATGTTAGTGGTGTTGAAATTCTGCAGCAAAGCAATGATATCTCAGATCATTATCTAATCTTGTGTAAAGTCCATATAGCTAAAACTGTAAATTCTACTCCTTGTTACAAGTATGGTAGAACCATCACTTCTACCACAAAAGACTGCTTTGTAAGTAATCTTCCTGATTTATCTCAATTCCTCAGCATAACCAACAGCGCAGAAAAACTTGATGTAACAGAAACTATGGACTCTCTCTTTTCTAGCACTTTAGATACAGTTGCTCGTTTATGCTTAAGGAAGATCAAAGAAAACAGTCTGACTCCGTGGTATAATGAGCACACTCGCACCCTAAAGAGAACAGCCTGGAAAATGGAGCACAGCTGGAGGAAAACAAAACTAGAGGTATTTCGTGTAGCTTGGCGGGAAAGTACCCTATCCTGCAGAAAATCATTAAAAACTGCTAGATCTGATTACTTTTCGTCTCTTCTAGAAGAAAACAAACATAACCCCTGGTATTTATTCAATACAGTCACTAAATTAACGAAAAATAAAGCATCAACAGGTGTTGGCAATTCCCAAGAGCACAGCTGTAATGACTTTATGAACTACTTTACTTCCAAGATCGATACTATCAGAGATAAAATTGTAACCATGCAGCCGTCAGCTACAGTATCGCATCAGATAGTGCACTATAGCTCCCCTGAGGAACAATTCCACTCATTCTCTATTATAGGAGAGGAAGAATTGTATAAATTTGTTAAATCATCTAAACCAACAACATGTATGTTAGACCCTATTCTATCTAAACTACTAAAAGAGCTGCTTCCAGAAGTCATAGATCCTCTTTTGGCTATTATTAATTCATCATTGTCATTAGGATATGTCCCCAAAACCTTCAAATTGGCTGTTATTAAGCCTGTCATTAAAAAAACACAACTTGACCCCAAAGATCTAGTTAATTACAGACCGATCTCAAATCTCCCTTTTTCAGTCAAAGATACTAGAAAAGGTAGTATCTTCACAATTATATTCCTTCTTAGAGAAAAATGGTATCTGTGAGGAATTCCAGTCAGGATTTAGACCGTATCATAGTACAGAGACTGCTCTCATTAGAGTTACAAATGACCTGCTCCTATCATCTGATCATGGTTGTATCTCTTTATTAGTTCTACTGGATCTTAACACTGCTTTCGACACTATCGACCACAACATTCTTTTGAATAGACTAGAAAACTTTGTTGGCATTTGTGGAAGTGCCCTAGCATGGTTCAAATCGCCATCAGTTCGTAGCAGTAAATGAAGAGGTATCATCGATCACAAGTGCGGTATGGAGTACCTCAAGGCTCAGTACTTTTCACGCTTTACATGTTATCCTTGGGAGATATTATCAGGAGACATGGTGTTAGCTTTCACTGTTATGCTGATGATACTCAGATCTATATTTCTTCACGGCCTGGTGAAATACACCAAATTGAGAAACTAACGGAATGCATAGTCAATATAAAAAACTGGATGATGAGTAATTTCTTACTGCTAAATTCTGAAAAAACAGTGTTAATTATCGGACCTAAAAACACCACTTGTAATAACCTAGAACACTATCTAACACTTGACGGCTGCTCTGTCAATTCTTCTTCATCAGTTAGGAACCTAGGTGTGCTGTTTGATAGCAATCTTTCATTTGAAAGCCATGTTTCTAGTATCTGTAAAACTGCTTTTGTCCATCTCAAAAACATATCTAAATTGCGACCTATGCTCTCAACGTCAAATGCAGAAATGCTAATTCATGCGTTTATGACTTCAAGGTTAGACTATTGTAATGCTTTACTGGGTGGTTGTTCTGCACGCTTGATCAATAAACTACAGTTGGTCCAAAATGCAGCAGCTAGAGTCCTTACTAGAACCAGGAAGTGTGACCATATTAGCCCGGTTCTGTCAACACTGCACTGGCTCCCTATCAAACATCGGATAGATTTTAAAATCTTGTTAATTACTTATAAAGCCCTGAATGGCTTAGCTCCTTAGTACTTGAGCGAGCTCTTATCACATTATAGTCCTTCACGTCCGCTGCGTTCTCAAAACTCTGGCCATTTGATAATACCTAGAATATCAAAATCAACTGCAGGTGGCAGATCCTTTTCCTATTTAGCGCCCAAACTCTGGAACAATCTACCTAACACTGTTCGGGAGGCAGACACACTCTGTCCATTTAAATCTAGATTAAAGACACATTTCTTTAACCTGGTTTACACAACACACTAATACACTTCTATTATTCAAATCCGTTAAAGGATTGTCAGGCTGCATTAATTAGATCAACCGGAACCGGGAACACTCCTCATAACACACGATGTACTCATTACATCGTAAGAAGAATGGCATCTACGCTAATATTTGTTTGTTTCTTTCTTATTCTGTTTCTCAGTCCGTGTCCGGATCAGATGGTGGATCGGCGGCGGGAGATGATGTCTGTGACCTTGATCGTCGGCGGAGGCCGGACACCTGGATGAGCCCCGGGGACATATCCCCAGTGAAGACCTCGACTTAAATACAATAAAACTAAAAATTAGGGCTGTCAACGTTAACGTGTTAACGCATGCGATTAATCTAAAAATTTTAACGCGTTAATATTGTTTTAACGCAAATGAATCATTTGATAAGGTTTGAACTTCTAAAGTGTACTGTTAATCTCATAAATTGTCTTATGTAGCATGATGCTAATGTTAGCTCTAATGCACCTGCAGAACAGGTCCAATTCTTCTTCGTAATGCATTTTGTCATAATACTTCATGTAAGGTCGCAAGAAAATGTTTTGTTGTATTTATTTAGAAATACTTTTGATAATAGTTGGGTAAATGTATGAAGCGATGTGGATTTGGTAAACATTTTATTGCCAGTATAAAGGCTGATAATGGCTGAATAAAAACAAAAGAATAATGAGGATTATGTCTCATACCTGCTGGAGGTGTGAAAGGTTCTGTTTCCTTAAACTAGTCTGTCATGTATTTCTTTATTTCAACACATTTACAGGTAAATCCTAGTATTTTAAATTTGTGATTAATCGTGATTAATCACAGTCCATGACTGTGATTAACTCGATTAAATTTTTTAATCGATTGACAGCACTACTAAAAATAAAACAAAATAACTAAAAATATTATAAAATACCTAACTACATAATACTTGTCACGCCCTTGGACTGTTTTGTTGTGGTTTTTGCTCCCCATGTGTTCCCTGTGACCCAGTTTCTCCCCAGTATGATTGTTAATTTGTTTCCAGGTGTGTCTCCTTAGTTCCTTGATTGTCCTGTCTTTATAAGCCCCAGTCCTTTCAGTTAGTGTTTGTCGGTCTTTGAATGTCTTCATGTGCTCTATGTTCCCTAGATGGATTATTAAAGACTCTCAGTTTGTGAATTTGCCGTGTCTCCTCGTTCCTGGCTCTAGCGTACGTGACAGAAAGACCGACCGAAACAGTTACCTCCGTGTCCACCCTCCGTTTTGTTTTCCGTTTTCTATCAGTGTTTTTGTTTCCGTTGTGTGGCCCCATGGATCCCTACGTCCGGCCCGAATTCCTCCTCCTCCTGCTGGAGCAGGAGGACCGATCTCTCGAGGACCATACACGACTGTTCCTGATGTTAGCTAACGCCACCAGCTACCCGGACGGCGCGCTCTGCGCATTCTATAATGCAAGCTTGAACACCGCATGCAGAGCGCTGTCGTCCGAGGATGGTCCTCGAGAGGATTTCGCCGCCTTCGTGGAGTGGACACTGGTGAGGCACGGATCCCCGTTCACCGTCTGTGCCGAGGGGGATCTCGCCAGTGCCACTCCTGACCCAGAGCCCAGCCCACCAACTCCCCGCAGTGCGGAGCACCAGCACGAGCCCACCGATGACGGAGAGCCATTTCCCGCTACGATCCACGAGCCAGCGCCAAGCCGAGCGACTGAGCGGAAGATCGTCCCGGAAGTTGAGCCCAACACGTCAGATCAGGTGCGAGAGCTGGCGACAGTGCCCATCACGAGGGAGCCAGCCGTGGACGGTGTGAGCGCGGAGTGGAGCTCCGCCCCCTGCACCGCGGCTGAGGGTGAGCGATTGATACATCTGGGGCTGCTAGACTTTGAAGGGGATCTGTTGGACTGGGAACATGATCTGGAGGTCGACGCTTCCCCTATCCTCTCTCCATCTCCGCTGGTTCCAGCCAGCTCCGCTCCTCCCGAGCGCCCCCCTGTGCCCGCTTCCCGAAAGCGTCCTCCAGAACCCGCGCCTCCAGAGCGCCCCACAGTATCGGCTCCCATTCCTGAGTTAACCCCTGGAAACCCGGAGGCTCTCAATTGCCCGCCCTCCCACCCACTCCTGCCTCCTCCACCGCTGTCGTCTGGCAGCCCCTCTGCTCGCCCTCAGTCCTCCATCAATGCGGTGCGAGCTCCGCGGGTCTGCCATCCTCCATCGCCGTGGCTGGAGAATCCCTCACCTCCACCTCCAGCCTCCGAGGCCCAGACTCCACCTCGGCCCGTAGACCCAGCGGCTCCACCTCGGCTCCTAGCTCCCTCGCCTCCACCGTCATCCATCGATCCACCAGCTCCACCAGGCTCCCTCGTCCCTCCGGCTCCGCCTTGGTCGGGCGTCGACCCGCCATCGCCTCGGGACTCCTCTCCTCTGGCTGCGCCTCGTCACTCCGTCCCACCGGCTCCGTTGGGCTCCTTCCTCCCTCCAGCTCCACCTTGGTCCTCAGTCGCTCTGGCTCCGCCGCGGATCTCCGGAGTTCCGCCTCTGCCTCGGTCGCCAGAGATCTCGGCTCCACCCTGGCCCCCCGGATCCTCGGCATCACCCTGGCTCGTCGGCTCTCCGTCTCCACCTCGGACTCCTCCTCCACCTGCTCCGCCTCCGTTGGTCGGCCCCCTGGAGTCGGCGGTCTTTCCTCCTCCATGGCTCCTCCCTCCGTCGGCTCCACCGTGGGCCATCATCATGGCTGTGGCCTGGGTCCTGCCAGGCTCCTCCTGCTCCGAGTCCCTCCTGTCTCCTCCCTGGCTCCTCCCTCCTTCGTCGCCTCCCTGGTCTCTGTCTGCCGGCCCCCTCCCGGTTGTCCGTCCTCCTCCTGAGCCTCCGCCATTGTTCCCACCTGTTTCCCCCCCCCCCTGTTGTTCCACGGTGCGAGGACGCACCTTCCGGGAGGGGGGAGTAATGTCACGCCCTTGGACTGTTTTGTTGTGGTTTTTGCTCCCCATGTGTTCCCTGTGACCCAGTCTCTCCCCAGTATGATTGTTAATTTGTTTCCAGGTGTGTCTCCTTAGTTCCTTGATTGTTCTGTCTTTATAAGCCCCAGTCCTTTCAGTTAGTGTTTGTCGGTCTTTGAATGTCTTCATGTGCTCTATGTTCCCTAGATGGATTATTAAAGACTCTCAGTTTATGAATTTGCCGTGTCTCCTCGTTCCTGGCTCTAGCGTACGTGACAATACTATTATTGTTAGAAATTGCAACAATATAAAAATAGAAATATAATACATTTATACATTTAAAATTTAATTAAAACAATAAGTAAAAAAATAACTAAACATTAATATCCTGGCCAGAGGAGAACTGGCCCCCCGACTGAGCCTGGTTTCTCCCAAGGTTTTTTTCTCCATTCTGTCACAGAGGGAGTTTTGGTTCCTTGCCGCTGTCGCCTATGGCTTGCTCAGTTGGGGACACTTAAATTCTAACGATTATCATCAATTTGATTTCATAGATACTATTTAAACTAAACTGAGCTAGACAATGACATCTTTGAATTCAACAATGAAATGCCTTTAACTGAAAACTGAGTGTTTAATCTTATTTTTATACATTACTGAAACTCTATCTTCCAATTTGATACTGTTGAGTGCTTTGACACAATCTGTATTGTTAAAAGCGCTATATAAATAAAGGTGACTTGACTTGACTTGACTTGTTTCCGGGTCCAAGCCTCTACTCATTTAACTTGAGAATACTATTTCAACAGCCATTTATGAGCACTGTATAATTAATATTACATATTTAAGCTAAGCATTTAAAAATTTGCTGTGCATACTACGGTCTCCGTGCTCACAGTGTCTTAGACACTAATATTTTAGCTGAATCACTGTCTGGCAATCTGGGATTTCAGTATGGAAGTAAAGGTTAGGGTTATAATTTTTCAGTATTACATGACATTGTGGGTGTATATTAGCACACTTTGTTGTTTTTTGGGGGTGTTTGGCAGAGCGTTAGGACCCAGAAGTGGTGAGGCGTGATGTCAGATGTAACAAGCAGATATTCTTAACCACTCCTATCCAACCGTGAATCTGCTATGAGCAAGAGGTGGAATATTCAATATCCAATATTCCATTTCAGTCAATAAGATAAAAGTGGGTTTTGTTCAAAGTAGCTATTATCCACATAGATCTTTGATATGAATGATTTTTTTTTTCATTAAATATCACTGGCTAAAAAGTAACTAGTAACTAGTACTCTGAGTAGTTTTTGAGAGGAGTATTTTGTACTTTTACTTAAGTACTGTTTTGGCACCAGTACTTTTACTTGTAATTGAGTATTATTTCAGCAATGTAACAGTACTTGTACTTGAGTACAAATTTTCAGTACTCTTTCCACCACTGCTTATTATAGAAAATATTATTGATTTGACTGCGCTGACACTATTGATTGAGAACCAAACTTGAACTGAACTGAGCTGAACAATGATTTTTTAAGAGCAGTAACACTTTATTATAAGGAGCAATTCTCACTAGCATGCATATTACTAGTATTTTGGCTGTTATTTAGTACTTATAAAGCACATATTAATGCCTTATTTTGCATGACCATATCTACCCCATACCTAAATGTAACATCTACCTTACTAACTATTAATAAGCAGAAAATTAGGAGTTTATTGAGGCTAATAGTTAATAGTGAGAACTGGACTTTAGTGTGACCATTAGAGCTGCTTTATAGCTGAATTGAATTACAGTAGTTACGTAATGCTACACTTTGCAGCGCTGGCACTGTTACCGCACTGAATTGAATCCACATTAACTATATTAAACTGAATAATGACCCTATTATATTCTGCTTTACAGCTGAAACTGAATTGGTTTCATAAATGATGCATTTTGCAACATTACCACTGTTATTTTCCAGTTTATTACTGTGAAGCTGCTTTGAAACAGTTGAAACAAATGTATTGTTGAAAGCGCTATATACATAAATGTGCCATGTTACATACATAACCAGTAAAATCAGTAGCTGATGCTGTATGGGAACACTACATAATGGCATACTGTACTACTGAAGCAGCTGCTATATCAGCCCATGAAATATTCACAGAATACTAGAGAAATCATGAATTGACACTGGCACAACCAGGTAAATTTCAAATCAACATTCAGATAAAATCACATTGGACACAAGTTTGTACAGCCTGTCTTTCTCGTGCAAGTCAAAGGAGAGAAATCCTGAAAACTTTCTATACTGGGGCTATAGAAAGCATTTCAGTTTGGTACAGCATCTGTTCCAACCAGGACTGCAAAGCCTTTCAGAGAGCAGAAGGGACTGTTCTCTCCTCTCTGCAAGATACATACATCAGATGATGCAGTAACAGGGCTGTTAAAATCATCAAGGACCCTATACATCTGTTACGGAGCCGATGAGACGAGAGGTGTGCGGATCCATGTGCAAGGCTTTTATTAAGAGATGTGGTAATTAAACAGGCAAGGTTCAGACAATGACAAACAGGTATATCACAGGCAAGGCAAAGAGTCATCCAAAACGGGCATGTGTCATTCGACAGAGAACAATATCCAAAGGGGCTTGACAAGAGAGGTAATCCGTAAACGAGAGCAATAGTCTAGGCGAGGTGTAAACACAGTCCGAAACAGCAGGCAAAGGATTAATCCAAGGTACACAGGCAGAGGTCAGGAAACAGGAAAACAAGAGACAAGGCTAGACTAGACTATGAACTAGAAACTAGGGCAGGTAACTGGCTTCGTAGTGCAGCTATCACACGATGAGTGATAAGCACTGAACAATACTCGGCGACTTGAACCAGGAAGTCCATGGTTTATGTAGGGTGTGTGATTGTGTGATTGGTCTCAGACCACCACAACGGAGCAGACCGAACAGGCGGAGCAGAAGACCACCAGAGCGGAGCAGATGGACCTGAAGACCACGGAAGGGACTGGGACCTAGGGAACACTGAGACACACGAGACAGACCAAGCAGGAGCAGAAGACCACCAGGCCGGAGCAGAAGACCACGGTAGGGACTGGGACCTAGGGAACACTTAAGACACACGAGACAGACAGAGCATTTATGGCCCCAGGGATCGAAGCAGGTAACACAAAGGGTTCATTAACAGACCCATAGGCAGTGACTGATAGAGCTGAAAGTTGAGTGTTGGTCTCCTTAAAGATAACTGGGCAGGCAGACAGTTCAAAATCAGATACATTAGGGAGAACCGGAGGGGCAGACAGTTCGTAATTAAACTTATGGACTGAAACTGGCAAGGCAGATAGTTCATAATCAGGTCCATTGAATGTAACTGGACAGACGGACAGATCATCGGGTTCAGGTTGAGCTTTATTGTCATTCCGCTACATGTGAGGACATACAGTGGAACGAAATGTCGTGCTTCACAGGACCACGATGCTACATAAATACAGACTTACAACAATGAAGTAAAACAGTATAAACCTATACACAACTAAACTACTGATAGATGACTATAAATTGAATATAAATATACTATATATAAATGTTTACCTATTCATAAACTAAAAAATACAAACTATACAAACTATATAAACATAAACATAAACATGCATATAATCATAAACATGCTCAATGACTGAAACAGAATTGGCAGCTGGCATAACCTCAAATAAATGAACTGGGACCTCACTGGTAGACAGTTCAACATTGGAATCATTGGCAAACAATGGCTGAGTTGACAGTTCACACATGGGGTTATTGGTGAAAGCTGGACAGACAGGAACATCATCAGACACATTGACACACGAATCAGAATCACAAGCATTGATAGGAACTGGATTGGCTAGACAGACAGACGGTTCAAAATCAACTGTATTGGCTGGAGTAGAACTGGCAGGTAGCTCAAAACCAAGGCTATTGACAGAAGCTGAAGCAGACAGTTCAAAGACAGAAACTCGACAGGAAGATAAATCACACTCAGGCTCATTAATTAACATATAACAGACAGATGGTTCATTCTCAGGCTTATTGGTCGAAACTGGACACACAGATAGTTCAGGATTAAACTCATTGATTGGAAATGAACAGACAGACTGTTCACTAATGATCTCTTTGGCAATGACAGGGTTAACAGAGCATACAAAAAGTTAATTTAAGGTTTCCATGGCAGTGACAGATAGGGAAGAGAGTTCTTGAACGGCCCTTGTAGCCGCAGCAAAACAGTCAGGACATTCACAGACCGCATCCTCGGAAGTGACAGACAAGGCTGAGAATTCAGAGTCAGCCTCCTTGGCTGAGTCGGGACAGGACAAAAGTTCATAATTGGCCTCCATGGCTGGTTCAGAGCAAGTCAGGAGTTCGCAGGCGGCCTCCATAGCCATGACAGGACAGGCAGAGAGATCATTGATGGCCTCCATAGCTGTGACAGGACAGACTGAAGGTTCACAGAAGGCCTCATTGGCCGGGGCAGGACAGGACAGGACGAGAGTTCACAGACGGCCTCCATAGCCGTGACAGGACAGGACGAGGAGTTCTTTAATGCGCGCCACTACCGTAACCAGAGCTGAAGTGAAAGACGTCGCCTCAGGAGATTCTGCAGCATACGCCGCCACCTCCATAGAATCCGGAACGAGCACCGCCGCCTCTGGAGGTTCTCCTGCCTCAGCCGCCACCTCTGGAGGATCTGGAGCGGGCAATGCCATTTCTGGAGGTTCTGCAGCCTCAGCCGCCACCTCTGGGAATCCTTCCATGGACGTCGCTGGCTCTGGAACTTCGGTGGTAGTGAATGCAGCACATACACACCAGAAAGCAATTCCCCATATGGAAATGCTGCAGACAGAGGAATCAGTTCAGGAAATGGAGGGTTACAGCGAATGGATTTGGAGATACCAGCTGCACGTGCAGACACCAGCGGAGCATCCCTCACACTGCATATTAGACTGAGATACCGAAGGACTGACCTCGAAGATCTGTGTGCAACAGACAGGACGTGACAAGACTCTTTACGATCAGCTGTAACGTGACGTGACAATGGGAGATCAGGCGAGACGTGACGAGACTCTGGATGATCAGCTGTGACGTGACTTGACAGTGGACGATCAGCTGAGACATGACTTGACTCTGGACGATCAGCTGAGATGTGACTTGACTCTGGATGATCAGCTGTGACGTGAATTGACTCTGAGAGAACAGCTGAGACGTAACTTGACTCTGGGCGAACAGCTGTGACGTGACATAACCCCGGACGATCAGCTGTGACACGACGAGACTCCGGAAGACCAGCGGAGACGTGACGAGACTCACGACGATCAACCGTGACCTGACTTGGCTCATGACGATCAACTGTGACTTGACTGGACTCACGAAGATCAGCTGTGATTTGACTGGACTCGTGAAGATCAACGGTGACTTGACTGGATTCATGATGATCAACGGTGACTTGACTGGATTCATGAATGGCAGGTGTGACATGACGGAGCTTTGTTGTGGCTGCCATTTTGCGAACGGGCTCCGCTGTTGCCGCCATTTTGTGCTCGTGTTCTAGTGCAGCCGCCATTACACGAGTGAGTGCGGTGTCACGTTCCTCCGCGACACCCACAGTGAATGAAGAACCGACAGTCAATAAAGCATAGTCCATAAAATCACTTAGAGACAAACGGGGACCTTCCCGGATTAATCGCGATTTGAGCGGCTGGTTAATGCCCTCACAAAAAAAACCTATGAGCGCACAGTCAGGCAAATCAGAATAATTAGCGATCTCTAAATACTCAAAAATATAGCTCTCGAGCGATCGTGTGCCCTGCTCGAGAGCTAATAGCTTTCTCGCTGTGTGCATACCTGGCCAAAGTCCTTTAGAAAAGCAGCTGGATCCTCGTGTGGCCGAGTATTCTGTTACGGAGCCGACGAGACGAGAGGCGTGCGGATCCATGTGCAAGGCTTTTATTAAGAGACGTGGTAATTAAACAGGCAAGGTTCAGACAATGACAAACAGGTATATCACAAAGAGTGTGGCAAAGAGTCATCCAAAACGGGTGTGAGTCAGTCGACAGCGAACAATATCCAAAGGGGCTTGACAAGAGAGGTAATCCGTAAACGAGAGCAATAGTCCAGGCGAGGTGTAAACACAGTCCGAAACAGCAGGCAACGGGTTAATCCAAGGTATACAGGCAGAGATCACGAAACAGGAAAACACGAGACAAGACTAGACTAGACTATGAACTAGAGACTTGGGCAGGTAACTGGCTCCGTAGTGCAGCTATCACACGATGAGCGATAAGCGCTGAACAATACTCTGCGACTTGAACCAGGAAGTCCATGGTTTTATGTAGGGTGTGTGATTGTGTGACTGGTCTCAGGTGTGAGCATGTGATTAATGAAATGGCTGCTGGGAAATGTAATCCGGGGTAATGTGAAACAGTCTGTGCAATGTGAGAGTCAATGTGATGAAAGAGTGACCTCTGGTGGCAAGCAGATGGAAGTCCATGGACCAGATTCATGACAACATCCTGGTACCTGTCTGTTCAGTATGATGTTATCACACAAGTGTTTCTGTTGTCTGATGACCAAATCTCACTTACCCCATAAGTCTCTTATGCCCAGTATTCTGATTTATACTCAGTTGACATTACTTTGTAATGTTTTTGTTATTGTTTTTTATTGTTACTACCTTTTTACATACTCTGCAATTTTGTACTTCCTCTTTTTGCACATTTATCTATTACTAATTCATTTTTATCCGATGTTTCTACACTCTAAAAAATGCTCGGTTAAATTCAACCCAGTGCTGGGTAAATATTGGACAGAACACATGCTGGGTTGGTTTCAACCAACAGTTGGGTTAAATGTTTAACCCAACCTTCTGGGCAGTAACCCAACCGCTGGGTCTAAACAACCCAATCACTGGGTTCGTCCATATTTTACCCAGCTCTGGGTTGTATTTAACCCAGCATTTTTTAGAGTGTATATTTAATGCACAGTCTGAGCTGACCTGGTGTACATTTTACTGCAGCTTGTATTCTTGTATATACTGTAACTGTGTATGTGACAAAAATTTTGAATCTTGAGTACAGTTTTTGGTTACTCTACCCATCTCTGGGGTAGGCTACTTTAAGTAAAAACTATAAATAGCTTTAAAATAGCATTTATTAATACTCATGCATCTTCCTGAGAACCTGATCTCATGATGGCATTTGTAGGAAAACAACAAATTTGCAACAAAAAGTAAGCATGAATCTGCACTCCTAACCCACCCCTAAACATAACCCTCAGTGGCTTAGCTGGTTGTATGAAAATGTAAAAATGAGATCAAACAAATTTATACAAATTTGTCACAGATGACATGCTATTGTTGTACACACAACATTTTGTCTTTCATCATTTTATTTAAAGAATATTGCATTTTCCCTTGATCAGAAGGTTATTTTTTAGCATATACACGCTAGTTATTTTTGTTCTGGGAACATCTCCTGACTCAGGTTTAATGTGAAAAGCAGATACACTGTAATGACACAAAATTGAAGGACTTGGTTACATGCACACCACTTCCATCCATTGTGTCTTCACACATTGTCTGGAAATATGAGGGTGTAAGACTTTTCATAAGAAACCTGGGCTGGGTACGCAAGACCGTCTTTCAGGAATTAAGCACCCGTTAGCAACATCTGCTGTCTTTAACTCGTAGAGTTAGATTACACTTCCTCTTTGGCAAGATGTCAGAAAGTGTGGTGCTAATTTCTCAAAACACACAAGGCCACACTAATGCAGCAGGCATTCAGAAGCTTAAATCTTCATTATTATGCTTAAATGTATTATGCTTAAATGACCAGATTTCTCAGGTCATTATGGCTAAAATAAAAAAAAAAATTTAAAAAAAATTCAAATCTAGGTTAAACAGAAGTTAACTTCATCTGACAGCATCTGTGTACTGCTGTTGGTTACCAGAAAAAATACGGTTTCACTTTATTTTGATGGTCCTTTAACACATTCTGTTGACTATAAGTAACGTTGCACCTATATTTCTACTAACTTTCATTAGAGTGTTAGTTGTGTATTAGTAGACTGGTAGGGTTAGGGTTAGAATAAGTTGACATGCACTTGCAATTACTTACATTCTGTAGATCACAAAGAGTTAGCAGATATGAAGCATACAGTCTACTAATACTCTAATGAGAGTTTGTTGGCATGTAGTTGCAACATTACATATTGTCAACAGAATGTTCAAAAAGGACCATTAAAATAAAGTGTTACCGAAAATACTTTTAATTAATTAAAAACTTACCTACACTGTAACATAAGTACAGCTGGTATATTTCTAGTTGAAGTTTGAGGTATGGGATTCAAAGGCAGGACACTGACATTTCACAACAGCTGTGAGTATTACTTCAAACAAATTCTTTTCTACATTTGACATTCGAGCATGTGTTGTCATAATTTACAAGTATTTTTGAGATGGAAAAATGTGGGTGGTTTTTTTTGGGGGGGGGGGGGGGGGGGGGGTGCTAGAACGTGGCTTTCAAATGACAGATTGCTATCAAATACACAGGTTCTTACTGTAAGTGATGGTGAAGTAGACCCATTTTTCACAAGTTGGCGGTAGGGAAGTGGGTTTGTGAAGATCAAATGCATCGCATATTTTAGATAATTTTAGATAATTTTAGATACATGATAATATTTAAAGGGATAGTTCACCCAAAAATGAAAATTCTGTCATCATTTACGCACCCTCAATTCGTTCAAACCCGTAAGAATTCGTTCATCTACAGAACACAAATCAAGATGTTTTTAATGAAATAACAATGATTTTTGTCTCCTCTATGCAACATTGACAGTCTTTGCAAGTACTACATTGACATTTCAAAACATCATAAAGAAAAAGTAACACAAATTGAATGAATTCAGCTGTTTAGTCCAAATTTTCTGAAGAAACTCGATTGCTTCATATGATGAACAGATTTTATTTAGGCTTTTATTCACATTTGTTTTTATTCACATCAGCAAACACTGACAGAACCTCAAGCACACTTGCTTTGACATGCAAGAACGAACCTCATTGGTTCTTACGCAAGCTCAAACATACAGCATAAGACACGAGAATGATCCTCATTGGTTCTCACACCTCAAGCAAGCATGCTTGAGCTTTCCTTTTCCATAACTTATGTGTGCATTGATTAATGTTTATATGTGAACAAAAACCTAAAGGAAATCTGTTCATCAGACAAGTCTCTTTAGAAAATTTGGACTAAACCACTCAATTCAAATGATTTGTTTTACGATCTCTTTATGAACTTTTTGAAGCGTCAATGAACCTTTTTCACATTTTCAGGTTGCTCAGCAGTGAAAGTTGTCATAGTTGGGTAAACTTACAGCGGTGAAAAGGAGACTAAATGTATTTTTTGTGTGTGTTCCCATTTGCTCAAATAGCAAAAGAAAAACTCCACTATAGTGTTTTCATGACTTTCAAAAAGAGGAAAAAAATAGATTTCATTTGTGCTCTGAAAATGAGTCTTACAGGTTTGGAACAACATGAGGGTGAGTAAATGATGACAGAATTTTGAGTGAACTATCCCTTGAAGTTATATTTAACACTTTAACATCAGCAAAGAGTGATAAGATTATTCAAAATAAAGCTAGACAGAGCTGCAGTCACAAACCGCTCAACACTAAGGCACCTAGGAACCGCAAGGCAGACCTGCACATGCACAAGCTGCTGCTTCTCATTAGAAAAACAAAAACAAACATGATGCCAGTCTGTAATCAGAAGATGATTTTATATTTTTAGCCAGCCCCATAAAAGAATGATGTAAACACTACATAATAGAAACTGATCATTTCTTAGAGTAGACTAGACGAATATGCAGGTGTCCTTTCAGCAAGGACTACTGGCAAATATGCAGCACACATGGGTTATACGATAGCTTCACAGTTCTTAAATATTATCTAGAATTAGATAATATTACATGATCTAATTATTATTATTATTATTATTATTATTATTATTATTATTATTATTATTATTATTTATTTATTTATTTTTGCATGGGTGATTTATATTCTTTTTAACATCATTTTCATTTGTAGGTGGATTTTCCATGCTTTCTGAGATCAGTTAGATGCTGAAGTTTGATAACATTCACTATGATGATGATATGGCTAATCAAACATTTCAAAATAGCAAAGACGCTTGTGGCAGTATTTAATAACTAGTACATTTGCTTGTGTCCTGATATTTAAAGTGTTATTGATCCTGAAACAATGCCTGATTTCCCAATTTTGCAATCATTTCTTCTGGTATGATGTCTTTTGAAATCGTATCCTAAACTTTGGCACTGTTTTTCACTGCTGTAAAATTCAGTCAATCCAGTCATCCTAACATTAAGATTAACAAGCAAGCTAATCTGGCGTTGGCATAATTTAACATCATGCAAAGTCAGAAATGCCACCAAATTTAAAAAGTAAATGGCACAAAGTTAAAAAAAAAAAAAAAAAAAAATGCCCCCAAAATTCAAGATATGAATTCCTCCTGTATGAGTTCTTATTTTTTGTGTTATAGGTAAGCAATACTACATGAGCAAGAGTGCTATTTTGCTAAATATCAATGTGATTGCAAGTATAATACACATTTTAGATAGCAAATGAATTACATTAATTACATTAATTTTCCTAACTGTCCATTTTATACACATTGAATATTTTGACAGTTTTCACCAAATAAAATTTTACAAAGCAAAACAGTTGCAACTCGCAACAACACAGAGTTTTATTTCTACTCTGTTAGTTTAGTTTTTTTTTAACAAATCAGTTCAGTCAATGATTCAGTGACTCCTTCATAAAGACATTGGTTACTTGCTTTCTTTATAAGTGAATCAGCCAGCTTCTATGATTCACTTTTTTATCATAAAAAAAAAAATCACTTTTTTTACAGTTTTATATTTATATATAATTTAATTTAGTTTTTCCTAACATTTCATGTTTCTATATTCAAAATGTTCATTTTAAATCATTAATCTCATAACATTATTTAAGCCTATATGCAATTGTAATGTAGTGTAAATGGCTTTTATAAATGGGAAAATTAATTTTGTTTGAAATTGATTTCATTTAATTGGCAACAGCCATATAGTATATATTGTTAATTTACAGATGTTCAATAGTATGTATCTTCATTTTATGTAAATAATTACGAGCACCTGCCCACCAAAATGTCTGTGCATGGCCCTGGTGTAGGTTGACTCATTGATTAACTGAACTCTGAGAGTAAAGCTCATTCTTCTGAGGAAGATATTTTTAGAGAATTTGCAAAAAATATTTTTCAGCGTTGTCTCAGGATCACAGTGTTGCCATAGAGTGAATGTGATGACCTCGCCTTGGTGGTGCCATTATTGTTTATTGCTGCATTTGTTTATAAACATTCATTGTGAAAACAAAACCATTGATCCAACTGTCAGATTATTTGGCAACACCTTTTCCTGAGTGAATCAAAATGCTTTGCATATAAACTACAATAGACTTCTGAATTCTCTCGAAAATAACATTCCAAAAGATCTCCTTTATTACAACAGTTTTGGGAACGTAGTCTTCTGTTATTGCTAAATACTATGGAAAACAATTGGCTAACAGAAAAAATTTAAATAATAGGTCCAAAAGTCTGGAACGCCAAGGTTTTGAATGCACTAAAATGCTGAAACAGCTCTGAAATAAACCCTTCGTAGATCTAAAACTGCAGGGTCAATCCTTCTCAACTCTACCAGAGGTCCCCAGCTAAAAATTTAGATTTTGACCTTTTTTTCTGGTGAAAGAAATACATAAATGTACAAGATATCCACAAATTTATTGAAGGGGGTCAAAATGCCTATTTTCATCTGAGATTCAGAGCCAAATTACAAGAGGGTAAAAATGACTTAAGAAAGATGGCAGCATCATTATGTTATTTTTACACAGAGATTGGTAGGTTTATTAGTAAAATCTATTGACATTAGCGATCTTTGTTGCATTATTGCCAGTGGTGAAAAATGGGAAAAGCACTTCTTGTGTTTTTTTTCACCTGTAGTTTGTGTGCCTGTAACTCAAAAAGTATTAAAGATATCCTTTTAGATTTTGGTTCTTAACACACTTTTCTTATGGTATCTTAATTTTTAAGTCTCTATAAGGTTAATTTCAAGAAATATTGGGTTTTCAATGTGGCTTTCACCTTTGCATGACCAAGTCCTGAAATCAGTCCAATAGATTAGTGCAACATCACTGGCGGAGTAACATATTGACCAGGAAGCATAAAAGGGCACACGGTGTAAAGCGTTAGCTTCTGATAGGTCGAAGCAAGCCCTCACAGAGATGCAGGAGGTATGGCAGGGTGATGCACTGTCTTGTTCCCTTTGGGTAACCATGGTTACATGCATAACCTAGAGAAGTTCCTCTTCAAGAACTCGCACTGCATCGGAAATGCTTTGAGAACAGAAATACCAACTCCACCATATTGATGAATGCCTGTCTAGTGTGAAGTCAAAGCACACATCTCAAGACAGAAGCACTCTAGAACCCAGAGTGGTCCCAACATCTAGATCAGTGGTTCCCAACCACGTTCCTGGAGGCCCACCAGCCCTGCATGTTTTGTATGGCTCCCTTATCAAACACACCCAATTCAAGTCTTGTGGTCTCTACTAATGAGCTGATGAGTTGAATCAGGCGTGTTAGATGAGGGAGACATGCAAAATATGCAGGGTTGGGGTGCCACCAGAAATGTGGTTGGGAATCACTGATCTAGGTTATAAAACTTGACAAAGGTGAGTGGGGTAGACCAACCTGCAGCCTCACAAACATTGTGAATAGAAACACCAGATAAAAAGGCCTTAGAGACCACCATACCTCGAGTTGAGTGGGCCCTGACCCCCAGAAGTGAGGGCAGATCAGAGGGCTTGTAAGCTGCGAGATAGCCTCAAAAATCCACTTTCTTATTGTCTGCTTAGTCACTGTGAGAAATTGGGCAGACCAAAGCAGACGAAAAGTTTATCAATTTTCCTCCACAGGGCGGTTCTGTGGACGTAGGTGTCCAGCACAAATTAAGCATCTCCAGGTCTGGCTCCCAAAAGGAAGGAGGACAGAATGCCTGCAGCACTATGGGCCATGGAACAACAGTGGGCACCTTTGGAACATAGCCTGGCCTCGGGTCCAAAACAGCTTTCACCATTCCAGGTGCAAAGTCAAGACAGGTTGGGGTCATGGAAAGGGCCTGAAGGTCATCAACTCTCTTGAGAGACAAGATGGCTAATAGAAACACTGTCTTTAGTTTCAAGAACTTTTCCAGAACCTCCTATTGAGGTTCAAAAGGTGCCTTACTTAGCCCGTCTAGGACCACGGCCAAAATCCAAAGCCGGGACCCTAGTGCTTAGTGCAGGCCTCAGCCTCAAAACACCATGAAGGAAACGTGACCTGACCACAACCACAGTTTCCACAAATCTGGGCGAGGATGAACAATTGTGCTGCCCTCCTGAGTCAGAAGGTCCCTCCTGATCGCAATCTCCAATAGAAACCCATCAAGAAGGGGCACAAGGTCTGGAAACCATACTGTGTTGTCTGTTTGGACAAGCACATGATGGCCTCTTTGGTCTAGGAGGAAGTGTTTCAGAGCTTGAAATACTGCCAACAACTCCAGACAGTTTATGTACCAAGAGAGATGATGGTCTCTCCACAGACCTCGGGCTGAGCGACCACTAACGATTGCTCCCCAGCCCGTGAGGGATGCATCCATCGCAAGCATTACACAACGACAAGGAGCTCCCAACACGAGACCCTGGGACAGGAACCAAGGCTTCTTCCTCATGACTAAGGCACGAAGGCATCACCATGTGACCTTGACCAAGCAAAATGGGTTGCCCCTCAGGGAAAACCCCTTGGTCCTGAGCCACCACTGCAGGGGTCTTATGTAGAGCAGGCCAAAAGGTATCACGTCGGATGCTGCTGTCATCAGACACAACAGTCTCTGAAACTGCTTCACAGTGAGTGACTGGCCTAGCTTGACACTGTTCACGGCTGCAAGAGTCAAATCAATATGAGCATGAGACAGATTTGCCTGCATTGTCATCGAATCCCACACTACGCCAAGATAAGTAGTCCTCTAAACTAGAGAAAGCACACTCTTCTTGGCATTGAGCCTTAACCCCAACTCTTTCATATGGGCAAGGATGACATCTCGATGCCGAATTGCCATCTGCTCTGACTGGGCTAAGATCAGACAGTCATTGATGTAGTTCAGAATGCAGATGCCCTGGAGTCTGAGAGGAGCCAAGGCAGCATCCACACACTTGGTAAAAGTGTGTCAGGACCTCTTCACCGAAGTCTTCCTAGAGAGAATGACAGTCCTCAGATCCACCTTCTCTCTAGTTGGCTTCGGCTGAAAGTGCCATCCCAACCCCTGATCTCTCTGAGAGGGAGCTTAGAAAGCGACACTCTTCTTCTGCGGCATCCTGTATGAGGAGTGTGGCGAGCCAGCCACTTTGGCTGCCCCTTCATCCTTCAGACGGACGCTTCCGACACAGTCCTGGGTCCAGTTATCTCCCAGGAGAAAGGAGGGGAAGAGCACCTGATTGTGTACATCAGTCGGAAGCTCACCCGAGTAGAGACACGTTATGCAGCCCTGGAAAAGGAAGTGCTCGCCATCAAATTGGCCATTCTGGAGCTAAAATATTACTTGCTGGGCCGGACCTTCACTCTCGTCACAGACCACGCTCTGCTCCAGTGGATGGCACGGGCCAAAGACACCAATGCCCACATCACCAGATGGTTCCTTGCCCTCCAGAATTTTCACTTCGTGCTGCAACATCGGGCTGGAACTGCCCATGGCAATGCGGACGAGCTCTCCAGGATGTGGGCAGGATGGTCTGGTCTGTCAAATAACACTTCCCTCCCACCCCCCGTTCTCCCTTCAATCCCATCAACAGCACAGCTTTTAAGCAGAGGGAAAGAGGAGGAAGATGAGCTTCGACTCCAGAGCAAGTCTAACGCTGTGTTCTGGTTCTCTTGCAGATTCAAGCTTCTGATAATCAGCACGTCACCCCACTCACACGGACACTTTGCTGCACAACTAGGATCTACTGCACCGGAGCACACCAGTACACCGTTTCACAGTACCTGCTCTTTTCGTTCAATAAACTGCCCTCCAGGGAATTTATTGCACTTCTGTTGTCCGTGTGATCACGCTCCACACTACAGGAGCTAGAGCCCTGCATTTCAGCCCAAGCCCGACAGGCCCCGACTTATTTACACCCCTAGGGCTGGGCTTCGTGCTTGTTTTAGGCTTCTCCTTTTTCTATATTTTAGACATCCATAAATTAAAAGAAACTAAGAGAAGTTGATGACGGTAAACCAAAAAAATATATTTCATAACCTATTACACAGACACAGTCTACTCACGCACACACACGTGTCACGCGCGCATGTTTCCAGATGATTCACGTGCAATGGAGAACATAAAGAGAAGAATCGCCAATGGCGAATTTAACTCTGTGAAAAACACTAGAGGAAAGGTAAATTTCTGGGCAGCTTTTCAAATAGTGACAACTTTAAATGACGAGCCAACTGGTTATGCACAATGCACAACTTTCAAGGCTATGCTAAGCTACGATAGTAAGAAAACTGGATCATCTCATTTACAAAGACATTTTGAGCGCGGAGGATGCAGCGGACCAGGCAGCAGCAGCAAACAAATGAGTGTGAGTTATTTCCTGACCAAGCCAACTCCCTCTACAATGAAATCACAAATCACAGCTAAATGTGTGAATTTCTGTTGTATGGACATACGGCCATTTGAAACTGTAGCAGGGAACGGTTTCATTCAGTTAGTGCAAGAGCTAATAAATGTGGGGCGCAACTCATGGCCGTCTGTCAGCTACAAGTTTGCTCCCTGACCCCACCACAATCTCCCAAAAATGCAAAGAATTGGCAACTGCTAAGAGAGGGGACATAGTTGAAGAGATCAAGGGGGCCATGTCGTTAATAAATGTTGGCATGACAACTGACATGTGGACGGATGATCACCGTAAGATAAGCTACTTGTCAATCACATGTCACTATGTCACAACATAATATGAAGAGCAGGGTACTCACCACAACAAGCTTCCCAAACGAGGCAAAAACAGGAGACAATATCCGAAAAGAGTTGCAGCAGTAATTAGTCTCAATCCTTGGTTTTGAAGCATCAGTAATGAATAATGTTGTCTGGGTAACCGATCAGGGGGCTAATATTGTTGCCGCTCTTCGTCCATACCGGCAACTGGACTGTCAAGACCACTTATACAACACTGTCCTCCGACATGCCTTGAACACAGATCATCTTGCAGAATCAGTCCCAGAAGTAGCAGAGACCCTTCAGGCTGCCAAGACTTTAGTCCGATATCTAAAGCAATCTGGTCAATCTAAAGCTAATCTGGTCTGGCCAGCCAGTTCTTAAAAACTGTCAAACAGATGGCAGAAACCAGGTACAGAACTGTATTCATCACCCTGGAGTCAATTGAGTCCGTCTACTCTGAGTTACAGGAGATACTTAAGAGCCATGGTGAGAGCCAGCGACTACACAATGTGTCGCCAGATGTGCTGGCCTTCCTGATGCAATTTCTGTGCCCGTTCTACGACGCACAGAGGGAGTTGGAAGGGGATAAATACACAACACTGAACCTCGTCGTGCCCTGGCTACACAAACTGAAACGCCATTGCCAACCAGATGTGTCAGACACTTCTTCCCAAGCAATTATCCGCCAATGACACCTTGAGTGGATGACAAAGAAAGTCCACATCCAGCCACTTCACAAACTGGCCATATTCTTATGGCTGAAGTTCAGTCAATTAAGGATATTCACCGACGTCGAAAGGGATGACATCCATCAGCTGGCGAGACGTTAGATAGCCCGCTTCAAAGAGGGGGACGGCAGCGGAAAGGGCTGATCAGCTAGCCGTGAGATTTTCTATTGCACGTGTTATTATTATTACTACTACTATTATTATTATTATTATTATTATTATTATTATTATTATTATTATTATTATTATTATTATTATGTCTCTAAATTAATGTATTAATAGGCTGATGGCCTTGGCCTAACCAAAAATTCTAATTATGATTCATGCAGCCGTGGGCATGGCTGTGCATGCACCTGTTGCTGCTGGCCCCGCACCAAAGAAGAGGGCTCTGGCCGAGTTTGAGGAAGAGTGGGAAAACATTGTAGAGCAGGAGGAGGATACTACTGATGAAGTACAGATTTACCTGCGCCTCAATCCCAACATGAAAGGTGATGGAAGAGATGTGCTGTGCTGGTAGCAACAACACGAGACCATGCTGCCGCTTCTTTCATGACTGGCTCGCACAGTGTTTAGTGTCCCCGCCAGCAGCAGTAGCAGCGAGCGTGCCTTCAGCACAGCTGGAAAAATTATTGAGGAAAGGAGGACTGGATTAAAGCCTTCCACTGTGGATGCTGTGCTTTTTCTTCACGATGCTCTCTAAGAGACTGTTCTTCTGGCAGTAGCCATGTCTCGTTTTTCGTTTGGGATTTGCATTTTTTTTTTTTTAAGGTCTACTCCATAACTGTTGGAAAAAAGAATGGCCATGTTCTGTGGTGAAGTCTTCATTTTTAGGGTAAGAAATCCTGCATTTTTATTAGACTATTTAGCCTATTTATTTATTTATTTATTTTCATTTTATTATTATTATTTGGCTATTATTTTCTTTTCCATGCCATTGCGAGCAGCAGCCTGCTCATCTTGTTTTGTCAAAAATGCCTTTGTTCTGAGATGGTGATAAACATTTAAACTAACATTGTGATATGCTTGAAGAGTTTTATTTCTATGGATTTTATTGTAGTTAAATCAAGTATTGATTTGAGAGGCTAAATTGATCAAATGTCGTATGAACTGACTGCCGGCCGCATGCGCTATTGCGCTTAATCTCCAAACGTTTTTCTAAATTAACTTAATAAAAAAACAAAACGAAATATATTCACTTTGCCATTATTTACAAAACTGAACTATTTTAATAGCTGAAACAGTATAAGCTGTTTTGGGAGAAGGGAGAAAAAAAAGACTCAGGCTCGGGTTGGACTTGGGCCGGTAATTCTGATAAGCTGTCAGACAGGGGCCGGGCTAGGGCCTTAGCATCTCGGGCCAGGGCCGGGCTAGGGCCCAGATTTATAGCCCGTGCAGGGCTCTAACAGGAGCTAGAGGACAGCTGGGGCTGCTCCCGCCCAGCAGGCCCTGTGTCAGATTTGTGTCCTGTGTTTCCTCCCTCATGTTACCCACATGTCCTTATTTGGTGTTTCCTGTTTCTTGTCCCTGATTGTTTGATTTATTTCCAGGTGTGTCTCCTTAGTCCCCTCGTTATGTTTATTATAAAAGCCCTGTGTCTTGCCTTGTTTCCTTGTCCGGTATTGAACGTCATCCTCTCCCTATGTGTGTGTGTTCCTGCCTGTTTGAAGAATAAAGACTGTTACTGTTAATTCTCCTATGTCTCCTCGTTTCCTCGGCTTCCCATTCCACAGGGATTGTGACAGAATACCAGACCGTACATAGAAAAGTAAGCAGCGCTCCCTCACTCCCATGTTTAGTTTCAGTTTTGAAAGTTTTTTTGTTTTTTCTGGTTTTTCCCTCTCCCCGCGGCATGGAAACTGCCGCTCACTCAAGTCCGCCGCCGCTTGCTCGAGGCCGCCGCCGCCTGCAGCTGGTCCCAGCCCACTGGACGGACTTCAGTTTAGTTCGGCTGCCAAGTCCGCTGCCGTCCGCGGCTCCCTCAAGCCCGCCGGTGGTCCCTATGGCAAGCTCATTGGCGGTCCCTGTGGCAAGCCCGCCGACGGTTCCTATGGCAAGCCCATCGGCGGTTCCTGTGGCAAGCCTGCCGATGGTTCCTATGGCAAGCCCATTGGCGGTTCCTATGGCAAGCCCGAAGTCAAGCCCGCCGGTCGCTGCTCCTCCAGAGCGCCCTCCAGTGCCAGCTCCACGAAAACACTCCGCTGTGCCTGCTCCTCCAGAGCGCCCCCCAGTGCCGGCTCCACGTGTGCGCTCTGCTGTACCTGCTCCTCCCGAGCGCCCTCCAGTGCCGGCTCCTCGAAAGCTCTTCGCTGTGCCCGCTCTTCAAGAGCGTCTTCCAGTGCCAGCTCCACGTAAGCGCATCCCTGTTCCTGAGTCAAACCCTGTAAGGGCTCCTGTTCCCGAGTCAAGCCCAGTGAGGGCTCCTGTTCCCGAGTTCAGCCCAGGGAGGGCTCCTGATCCCCAGTTCAGCCCAGGGAGGGCTCCTGATCCCCAGTTCATCCCAGTGAGGGCTCCTGATCCCCAGTTCAGCCCAGTGAGGGCTCCTGTTCCCCAGTTCCGCCCCAGGGAGGGCTCCTGTTCCCCGGTTCAGCCCAGGGAGGGTTCCTGATCCCCGGTCCAGCCCAGTGAGGGCTCCTGATCCCCAGTTCAGCCCAGTGAGGGCTCCTGATTCCCCGTTAAGCCCAGGGAGGGCTCCTGATCCCCCGTTAAGCCCAGGGAGGGCTCCAGCTAAGCCTCGTAAGCTCCCCCTCGTAAGCTCCCCCAAGTTTGTTTTTTTTTTGGGGGGGGTAGTATGGCTTCAGCCGTAGAGGCCGGGGCAGGGGCTGGGGCCGCAGCCTCAGAGGCTAATCCGCCATGGCCACCTGAGTTCCCTGCTCTGCCATGGCTGCCTGAGTTTCCTGACCCGCCATGGCTGCCTGAGTTGCCTGATCCGCCATGGCCTCCCGAGCTCCCTGCTCCGCCATGGGTCCCGGAACGGGCGCCGCCCTGGAGGCCTTCCATCCCTGAACTCTGCACCTAGAGGCCTCCAGAGCGCCCACCCCCCTCCCTGTTGGATGTTCTACAGTGCAGGACGCACCTTTCGGGAGGGGGGAGTACTGTCAGACTTGTGTCTTGTGTTTCCTCCCTCATGTTACCCACATGTCCTTATTTGGTGTTTCCTGTTTCCTGTCCCTGATTGTTTGAGTTATTTAGAGGTGTGTCTCCTTAGTCCCCTCGTTATGTTTATTATAAAAGCCCTGTGTCTTGCCTTGTTTCCCTGTCTGGTATTGAACGTCATCCTCTCCCTACGTGTGTGTTCCTGCATGTTTGAAGAATAAAGACTATTACTGTTAATTCTCCTACGTCTCCTTGTTTCCTCGGCTCCCCGTTCCACAGAGATTGTGACACCCTGAGACCTGGAGTTGGCGGGGAGGAACCAAGAACCCTCCTGGAACCTCTCGACGACAGAGCTCAAATATATATATATATACACACACAGGTGCATCTCAATGAATTAGAATGTCATGGAAAAGTTCATTTATTTCAGTAATTCAACTCAAATTGTGAAACTTGTGTATTAAATAAATTCAATGCACACAGACTGAAGTAGTTTAAGTCTTTGGTTCTTTTAATTGTGATGATTTTGGCTCACTTTTAACAAAAACCCACCAATTCACTATCTCAACAAATTAGAATACTTCATAAGACCAATAAAAAAAATAAAAAAAAACATTTTTAGTGAATTGTTGGCCTTCTGGAAAGTATGTTCATTTACTGTATATGTACTCAATACTTGATAGGGGCTCCTTTTGCTTTAATTACTGCCTCAATTCAGCGTGGCATGGAGGTGATCAGTCTGTGGCACTGCTGAGGTGGTGTAGAAGCCCAGGTTTCTTTGACAGTGGCCTTCAGCTCATCTGCATTGTTGGGTCTGATGTCTCTCATCTTCCTCTTGACAATACCCTGTAGATTCTCTATGAGGTTCAGGTCTGGTGAGTTTGCTGGCCAGTCAAGCACACCAACACCATGGTCATTTAACCAACTTTTGGTGTTTTTGGCAGTGTGGGCAGGTGCCAAGTCCTGCTGGAAAATGAAATCAGCATCTCCATAAAGCTTGTCATCAGAAGGAAGCATGAAGTGCTCTAAAATGTCCTGGTAGATGGCTGTGTTGACTGTGGACTTCAGAAAACACAATGGACCAACACCAGCAGATGAAATGGCAGCCCAATTCATCACTGACTGTGGAAACTTCACACTGGGCTTCAAGTAGCTTGGATTCTGTACCTCTCCAGTCTTTCTCCAGACTCTGGGACTTTGATTTCCAAATGAAATGCAAAATTTACTTTTATCTGAAAAGAGGACTTTGGACCACTGAGCAACAGTCCAGTTTTTTTCTCCTTAGCCCAGGTAAGATGCTTCTGACATTGTTTCTGTTTCAGAAGTGGCTTGGTAGCCCTTTTCCTGAAGACGTCTGAGCATGGTGACTCTTGATCACTGACTCCAGCTTCAGTCCACTCCTTGTGAAGCTCTCCCAAGTGTTTGAATCAGCTTTGTTTGACAGTATTCTCAAGCTTGTGGTCATCCCTGTTGCTCGTGCACCTTTTCCTACCCCATTTCTTCCTTCCAGTCAACTTTTCACTTAATATGCTTTGATACAGCACTCTGTGAACAGCCAACCTTTCAGTAATGACCTTCTGTGACTTACCCTCTTTGTGGAGGGTGTCAATGATTGTCTTCTGGACAACTGTCAGATCAGCAGTCTTTCCCATGATTGTATAGGCTATTGTGTAACCATTTTGAAGGTTCAAGAAACCTTTGCAGGTGTTTTGAGTTGATTAGCTGATTGGCATGTCACCATATTCTAATTTGTTGAGATAGTGAATTGGTGGGTTTTGTTAAATGTGAGCCAAAATCATCACAATTAAAATAACCAAAGACTTAAACTACTTCAGTCTGTGTGCATTGAATTTATTTAATACACAAGTTTCACAATTTGAGTTAGTGAAATAAATTACCTTTTCCACGACATTCTAATTCATTGAGATGCACCTGTACAGGGCTGTTACCAATCAAATGAAATCAGAATCAACAAATAAATAGTTTTTAACAATATGAAACTAAACTCACCAATAAGTAGCAGCAGGTCACTGCCTTAATGAATGACTCATTGCACCATTTGAATCATTCAAACGGACTGATTTATTCAGGAATGAATCAGGAGACTGATTTCATTGAATAATTAATTTGTTAGCTTCTGCTGTGTATTTATTTATAATTATTTTCATTGGTGATACAGAGCAAAAACAGATAATACAGATAATACAGCCTAATACAGTGTCTAAAAATATAAGTCACTTGATATTAACTTCTTGTTTTTGAATTGTATAAAATCAGTCTCATATTTGCAAATGTGCTGATAATTAGGAAAACAGCACTCTTCTTCCTCATCTAATATTGCTCGATATTGATATTTACTTAATTATACCATATGTTATAAATATTAAAAAACAACTCATACAGATAAACATCACTGACGCAGCGTGAGGAAATGGACATGTGGTGAGAGTTGGCAGCCCTGGTTTTCAAAGATTAAGATTAATTTACCGCAAGATGCTTTTTCAGATTATGTGTTGAATCCTTTTAAGCCGTGAGAAGATTTGTTGCAGGTAGACGTTCTGTAGATTGCATTGCACTGTCCTTTTTCACATTTATAAGTAAAATTGTTTTTGTATTTCCATGACAAAAATGCATTACGCAGATGGGTTTCTGATTTCCTCTGCATTTTTGTGAGTCCTGGTCCTGGTCTGCCAGTTGCTAATTAAATAGGCTGCACTTATTTTTTTAAAGGGTTCCCCAGGGTGTTAAGACTTGTATGGCGTAATATAACGTAAATGATGTCTCTTACCGAAATATGTAGTATTAAACCCATGAAAGATTTATGTTATTTAAAAAAAAATCATCATTTTATACATATTTTGGACTATGGGGGGCACCATTATTTCGGTGAAGTAAAATGGTTGCACTTGGTGAGCTACTGGTGAGCATTGTATCTGATTACAAACACGTCTCTTGATGGATTGCGCCATTGCAATTCAATTTCTGCATTCTTATGAATGCTTTAATCAAAACACAATGCAAACATGATGTAAATAAGATTCCTTAATTGTGCAGTGTAGAAAGCATCATAACATCAGTTCCAGTGATTATAAAGGAAGGATTCTTGGAAAAGGAGAAGAGTGGAATACAGGTGCATCTCAATAAATTAGAATGTCGTGGAAAAGTTCATTTATTTCAGTAATTCAACTCAAATTGTGAAACTCGTGTATTGAATAAATTCAGTGCACACAGACTGAAGTAGTTTAAGTCTTTGGTTCTTTTAATTGTGATGATTTTGGCTCACATTTAACAAAAACCCACCAATTCACTATCTCAACAAATTAGAATATGGTGACATGCCAATCAGCTAATCAACTCAAAACACCTGCAAAGGTTTCCTGAGCCTTCAAAATGGTCTCTCAGTTTGGTTCACTAGGCTACACAATCATGGGGAAGACTGCTGATCTGACAGTTGTCCAGAAGACAATCATTGACACCCTTCACAAGGAGGGTAAGCCACAAACATTCATTGCCAAAGAAGCTGGCTGTTCACAGAGTGCTGTATCCAAGCATGTTAACAGAAAGTTGAGTGGAAGGAAAAAGTGTGGAAGAAAAAGATGCACAACCAACTGAGAGAACTGTAGCCTTATGAGGATTGTCAAGCAAAATCAATTCAAGAATTTGGGTGAACTTCACAAGGAATGGACTGAGGCTGGGGTCAAGGCATCAAGACCCACCACACACAGACGTGTAAAGGAATTTGGCTACAGTTATCGTATTCCTCTTGTTAAGCCACGCCTGAACCACAGACAACGTCAGAGGCGTCTTACCTAGGCTAAGGAGAAGAAGAACTGGACTGTTGCCCAGTGGTCCAAAGTCCTCTATTCAGATGAGAGCAAGTTTTGTATTTCATTTGGAAACCAAGGTCCCAGAGTCTGAAGGAAGGGTGGAGAAGCTCATAGCTCAAGTTGCTTGACGTCCAGTGTTAAGTTTCCACAGTCTGTGATGATTTGGGGTGCAATGTCATCTGCTGGTGTTGGTCCATTGTGTTTTTTGAAAACCAAAGTCACTGCACCCGTTTACCAAGAAATTTTGGAGCACTTCATGCTTCCTTCTGCTGACCAGCTTTTTAAAGATGCTGATTTCATTTTCCAGCAGGATTTGGCACCTGCCCACACTGCCAAAAGCACCAAAAGTTGGTTAAATGACCATGGTGTTGGTGCGCTTGACTGGCCAGCAAACTCACCAGACCTGAACCCCAAAGAGAATCTATGGGGTATTGTCAAGAGGAAAATGAGAAACAAGAGACCAAAAAATGCAGATGAGCTTAAGGCCACTGTCAAAGAAACCTGGGCTTCCATACCACCTCAGCAGTGCCACAAACTGATCACCTCCATGCCACGCCGAATTAAGGCAGTAATTAAAGCAAAAGGAGCCCCTACCAAGTATTGAGTACATATACAGTAAATGAACATACTTTCCAGAAGGCCAACAATTCACTAAAAATGTTTTTTTTATTGGTCTTATGAAGTATTCTAATTTGTTGAGATAGTGAATTGGTGGGGTTTTTTTAAATGTGAGCCAAAACCATCACAATTAAAAGAACCAAAGACTTAAACTACTTCAGTCTGTGTGCATTGAATTTATTTAATACACGAGTTTCACAATTTGAGTTGAACTACTGAAATAAATTAACTTTTCCACGACATTCTAATTTATTGAGATGCACCTGTGTGTGTAGATGGAATTTGGTTTTGGGTAAGTGGTGTAGAGAAGCTGATGACTGCCACCTGTCATCAGCAGTAAGATAAGGAATGGGAGGAGGAGGAGAGGGAGTAGAGAGGAGAATATGGTAGTTTCTGGAAGTCTGAGGTGTTGCCGATTTTGTTTTGGTAGTAAGAGACCTTGGCAGCAGAAGGAAATGATAAAATGTTAGCGCTGAAAATGTTAATAAGTGAGAGTGAGAGTGAACTGGAGGCATTAGCTTTAGTTTACCTCCAGAAAAGTATTGTAAATAAAAATAATAAAAATTCATATATAGGTCATAGTATTTATTCAACCCGAATTCCGGAAATGAATTAAATTTGAATAAAATGAAACCTAAAAGACTTTCAAATCACATGAGCCAATATTTTATTCACAGTAGAACATAGAGAATATAACAAATGTTTAAACGGAGAAATTTTACACTTTTATCCACTAAATGAGCTCATTTCAAATTTGATTGTTGGCATGAGGGCAGCAAAGGGCTGAAAAAGCACGAAATTTTGAAAAGATTCAGCTGGGAGAACATCTAGCAATTAATTGACATCAGGTCTGTAACGATTAGCTATAAAAGGGATGTCTTAGAGAGGCAGAGTCTCTCAGAAGTAAAGATGGGCAGAGGCTCTCCAATCTGTGAAAGAGTGCGAAAAAGATTGTGGAATACTTTAAAAACAATGGTCCTCAACATCAAATTGCAAAGGCTTTGAAAATCTCATCATCTACAGTGCATAACATCATCAAAAAACTCAGAGAAACTGGAGAAATCTCTGTGTGTAAGGGACAAGGCCGAAGACCATTGTTGGATGCTCATGGTCTTCGGGCCCTCAGACGACACTGCATCACTCATCGGCATGATTCTGTCATTGACATTACTAAATGAGCCCAGGAATACTTCCAGAAACCACTGTCAGTAAACACAATCCGCCGTGCCATCTGCAGATGCCAACTAAAGATCTATCATGCAAAAAGGAAGCCATATGTGAACATAGTCCAGAAGCGCCGTTGTGTCCTGTGGGCTAAGGCTCATTTAAAATTGACTGTTTCAAAGTGGAAAAGTGTTCTGTGGTCAGACGAGTCCAAATTTGACATTCTTATTGGAAATCACAGACACCATGTCCTCCGGGCTAAAGAGGAGGGAGACCTTCCAGCACGTTATCAACGTTCAATTCAAAAGCCATCTCTGATGGTATGGGGGTGCATAAGTGCATACGTTAAGGGCAGCTTGGATGTTTTGGAAGGCACTATGAATGATGAAAGGTATATAAAAGATTTAGAGCAACATATGCTCCCCTCCAGACGACATGTATTTCAGCAAGACCACATACTGCAGCTATTACAACAGCATGGCTTCGTAGTAGAAGAGTCCGGGTGTTGAATAGGCCTGCCTGCAGTCCAGATCTTTAACCTATAGAGAACATTTGCCACATCATTAAATGAAAAATATGTCAAAGACGACCACAAACTCTTCAGCAGCTGGAAACCTATATCAGGCCAGAATTAGGGCTGTCGCGGTGAAGGAATTTCCCTTGCGGTAATTTTGAGTGGCTCAAAAGCGCGGTATGCGGTATTATCACCATATATATATATATATATATATATATATATATATATATATATATACAATATCTGTGTGTGTATGTGTTACGATGTAAGGACTTCAGAAACCGAAACTAAATCGCTTTGAAACAGGAAGTGATGTAAACAGAAGAGAATGACAAAATAACGGTCCACATAGCAGAACATAAACCTGACAATAAAATCGTTAGGCTATTGTCAAGTCAAGTCAAGTCACCTTTATTTATATAGCGCTTTTAACAATACAGATTGTGTCAAAGCACTTAACAGTATCAAATTGGAGGATAGAGTGTCAGTAATGTATAATAATAAGATTAAACACTCAATTTTCAGTTAAAGGCATTTCATTATTGAATTCAGAGATGTCATTGTCTAGCTCAGTTTAGTTTAAATAGTATATATGAAATCAAATTGACGATAATCGTTAGAAATTAACTGTCCCCAACTGAGCAAGCCAGAGGCGACAGCGGCAAGGAACGAAAACTCCCTCTGTGACAGAATGGAGAAAAAAACCTTGGGAGAAACCAGGCTCAGTCGGGGGGCCAGTTCTCCTCTGGCCAGGATATTATTATTTATTTTTTTACTTATTGTATTAATTAAATTTTAAATGTATAACTGTATTATATTTCTATTTTTATATTGTTGCAATTTCTAACAATAATAGTATTATGTAGTTAGGTATTTTATTATATTATAGTTATTTTGTTTAATTTTAAGTTTTATTGTATTTAAGTCGAGGTCTTCACTGGGGATATGTCCCCGGGGCTCATCCAGGTGTCCGGCCTCCGCCGATGGTCAGGGTCGCAGACATCATCTCCCGGCGCCATCTGATCCGGACACGGACTGAGAAACAGAATAATAAAGAAACAGACAAATATTAGCGTAGATGCCATTCTTCTTACGATGTAACGAGTACATCGTGTGTTATGAGGAGTGTTCCCGGTTCCGGTTGATCTAATTAATGCAGCCTAACAATCCTTTAACGGATTTGAATAATAGAAGTGTATTAGTGTGTTATGTGTAAGCCAGGTTAAAGAAATGTGTCTTTAATCTAGATTTAAACTGACACAGTGTGTCTGCCTCCCGAACAGTGTTAGGTAGATTGTTCCAGAGTTTGGGCGCTAAATAGGAAAAGGATCTGCCGCCCGCAGTCGATTTTGATATTCTAGGTATTATCAAATGGCCAAAGTTTTGAGAACGCAGCAGACGTGGAGGACTATAATGTGATAAGAGCTCGCTCAAGTACTGAGGAGCTAAGCCATTCAGGGCTTTATAAGTAATTAACAAGATTTTAAAATCTATCCGATGTTTGATAGGGAGCCAGTGCAGTGTTGACAGAACCGGGCTAATATGGTCATACTTCCTGGTTCTAGTAAGGACTCTAGCTGCTGCATTTTGGACCAACTGTAGTTTATTGATCAATCGTGCAGAACAACCACCCAGTAAAGCATTACAATAGTCTAACCTTGAGGTCATAAACGCATGAATTAGCATTTCTGCATTTGACGTTGAGAGCATAGGTCGCAATTTAGATATGTTTTTGAGATGGAAAAACGCAGTTTTACAGATACTAGAAACATGGCTTTCAAATGAAAGATTGCTATCAAACAGCACACCTAGGTTCCTAACTGATGAAGAAGAATTGACAGAGCAGCCGTCACGTGTTAGATAGTGTTCTAGGTTATTACATGTGGGGTTTTTAGGTCCGATAATTAACACCTCTGTTTTTTCAGAATTTAGCAGTAAGTTACTCGTCATCCAGTTTTTTATATCGACTATACATTCCGTTAGTTTCTCAATTTGGTGTGTTTCACCGGGCCGTGAAGAAATATAGAGCTGAGTATCATCAGCATAACAGTGAAAGCTAACACCATGTCTCCTGATAATATCTCCCAAGGGTAACATGTAAAGCGTGAAAAGTAACGGCCCTAGTACTGAGCCTTGAGGTACTCCATACTGCACTTGTGATCGATATGATACCTCTTCATTTAATGCTACGAACTGATGGCGGTCAGATAAGTACGATTTGAACCATGCTAAGGCACTTCCACTAATGCCAACTAAGTTTTCTAGTCTATTCAAAAGAATGTTGTGGTCGATAGTGTCGAACGCAGCGCTAAGATCCAGTAGAACTAATAAAGAGATACAACCATGATCAGATGATAGAAGCAGGTCATTTGTAACTCTAATGAGAGCAGTCTCAGTACTATGATACGGTCTAAATCCTGACTGGAATTCCTCACAGATACCATTTTTCTCTAAGAAGGAATATAATTGTGAAGATACTACCTTTTCTAGTATCTTTGACAGAAAAGGGAGATTTGAGATCGGTCTGTAATTAACTAGATCTTTGGGGTCAAGTTGTGGTTTTTTAATGAGAGGCTTAATAACAGCCAATTTGAAGGTTTTGGGGACATATCCTAATGACAATGATGAATTAATAATAGCCAAAAGAGGATCTATGACTTCTGGAAGCAGCTCTTTTAGTAGTTTAGATAGAATAGGGTCTAACATACATGTTGTTGGTTTAGATGATTTAACAAGTTTATACAATTCTTCCTCTCCTATAATAGAGAATGAGTGGAATTGTTCCTCAGGGGATCTATAGTGCACTATCTGATGCGATACTGTAGCTGACGGCTGCATGGTTACAATTTTATCTCTAATAGTATCGATCTTGGAAGTAAAGTAGTTCATAAAGTCATTACAGCTGTGCTCTTGGGAATTGCCAACACCTGTTGATGCTTTATTTTTTGTTAATTTAGTGACTGTATTGAATAAATACCAGGGGTTATGTTTGTTTTCTTCTAGAAGAGACGAAAAGTAATCAGATCTAGCCGTTTTTAATGCTTTTCTGTAGGATAGGGTACTTTCCCGCCAAGCTACACGAAATACCTCTAGTTTTGTTTTCCTCCAGCTGCGCTCCATTTTCCGGGCTGCTCTCTTTAGGGTGCGAGTGTGCTCATTATACCACGGAGTCAAACTGTTTTCTTTGATCTTCCTTAAGCGTAAAGGAGCAACTGTATCTAAAGTGCTAGAAAAGAGAGAGTACATAGTTTCGGTTACATCATCAAGTTTTTCTGCGCTGTTGGATATGCTGAGGAATTGAGATAAATCAGGAAGATTACTTACAAAGCAGTCTTTTGTGGTAGAAGTGATGATTCTACCATACTTGTAACAAGGAGTAGAATTTACAGTTTTAGCTATATGGAGTTTACACAAGACTAGATAATCATCTGAGATATCATCGCTTTGCTGCAGAATTTCAACACCACTAACATCAATTCCATGTGACAGTATTAAATCTAGAGTATGATTTCGACAATGAGTAGGTCCTGAAACATGTTGTCTAACCCCAATAGAGTTCAGAATGTCTATGAATGCTGATCCTAATGCATCTTTTTCATTATCGACATGGATATTAAAATCACCAACAATTAAGACTTTATCTGCAGCCAGTACTAACTCAGATGGAAAATCAGAAAATTCTTTAATAAAGTCTGTGTGGTGCCCTGGTGGCCTGTACACAGTAGCCAATACAAACATCACAGGGGATTTATCACTAACACATGTTTCTCTAGATAATGTTATACGCAGCACCATAACTTCAAACGAGTTATACTTAAAGCCTGCCCTCTGAGAAATACTGAGAATATTGCTATAAATTGTAGCAACACCTCCCCCTTTACCTTTTGGACGTGGCTCATTTTTATAGCAGTAATCTTGGGGGGTAGACTCATTTAAAGTAATGTATTCATCTGGTTTTAGCCATGTTTCTGTCAAACAAAGCACATCTAGCTTATGGTCAGTGATCATATCATTTACAAATAGTGCTTTTGTAGAAAGGGACCTGATATTCAGTAAGCCAAGTTTTATCAGTTGTTTCTCTGTATTGTAAACATTTTTTATTTGTTGAACATCAATTAAATTGTTACTATTACTTTGGTTTGGACGTTTTCTGTATTTTCTAGTACGGGGAACAGACACAGTCTCTATAGTGTGATATCTAGGTGAAGGAGTCTCTATGTGCTGAGAATTAACTGCCTTCTGTGACGTGAGGCGGCTAGCAGACGGTCGGTTTAGCCAGTCTGTCTGCTCCCTGACCTGGGCCCTAGTTAGGGCAAAACTATTATTGTATAACTTATTGTTATATAAGAGTTAGTGCTGATCCTCGAATCTGACTGGACAAGAGACATTTTCTGTTGATATTTCACCTGCGAGTTCTGGACGGGCTGTCAGTCAGTGCAGTTTCATTGTCAAGAGACTGTCTTTGAGTGAGTCTTTAAACCGTTCATTCAACTACACGTTCAAAAACGCTGATTCATTCAAAGAGAGATGTAATGAAACGCTGCTGAAATCATTTTAACTTTGAGCGCCGCTTTTAAAGGCTCAGCTGACCAGCAGAGCGTCGATGCTCAGACAGAGATTTCGCTTTTCTTGGACATGACAACCTATTTTCACAAATATACATGACTCGGACTGAAGGACAGATGCAGGTAATCGCATGCGCTCAGTCGATCTCTCTCTCATTCTTAGTCTGTTTAGGCTTGTTAAGTGCAAATGTACTGAGCCTTTGTACAAATCAGCATGGTATACATTATGTTATCATTACTAACTTATTTAATATTCAGTACACATGCACGAAGTGTAAAACGAGAAGGGCATAACCTTACAAAAAAAGAAAACACGCAAATATCGCGGTTGCTGCGGTTATTGCATTCCTCTGCAGTTATGCTCGTCAATAGCGCGGTATTGCGATATTAAGGTTATTGCGACAGCCCTAGCAAGAATGCAACCAAATTCCAACACCAAAACTCCAGAAACTCATAACCTCAATGCCCAGACATCTTCAAACTGTTTTGAAAAAAAGAGGAGATGCTACACCATGGTAAACATGCCCCCGTCCCAACTATTTTGAGACCTGTAGCAGGCATCAAATTTGAAATGAGCTCATTTTGTGCATAAAATTATAAAATTTCTCAGTTTAATCCATAATCCATTAACATTATAAGTGAACCTCAAGGAACATATTAAAGTAATTTAAAAAATAAAATATCCATGCCCTGGGTATCCATGGGTACCACCTCAGTGACAACACGTTGTAGCATTAAAGGTACAAATCTGAAAGTGTATGAATTTTTACACATTTTTTGCACTGAATACCTCAAGAAACAATGTCACTCCATCCACTTCAAAACTGTGATATTCATTGAGGAACAGGCATGTATTGGCAAAAGTGAGTACCCAGACTTTTCTCATTTGGGTCATTTTGGTTTTGGAATATCTTGGTTTGTGTATACCCAAATGGATTAAGGTGGTGAAAAGACCCAAAGGCAGAGCATTTTGTGTGACTGGGATAGTAGTTCAGCTGATCTCTTGTACCAATTCTCCTTGTCCAGTCACATTCCAACTGCCAAACTTTGCAAAAGATACAAATGATTTGTTTATACTTTTGCAATAAAATGCCAAAATGGCTGGTTTTCAACAGCAGAGTATGTACAACATTTAGCATGTGCAGTGTCAGGCAGAGAATGACACAAGGGTGTGATACAAACCCAGTTGTGGAGTAGTTATTGGAAACGGAAGATGAACAGGTGAATAACAACTGGGGAAATGAGCAGAGGACAAATGAACCACAGCAGATAACGGCAATTAGGAGTGCAGATGACAGGCAGATAATCACAGCAGTAGAGTATACAGCAATGGATGAGAAAAACCACAATGGTATGTATAAAAACTAGTGCTGGGCAACGATTAAACATTTTTTATCGTGATTAATCGCATGATTTTCTGCGATTAATCGCATTGTTATGCACAAAATTCAATAAAGAATTCAAAAGTAGTGTATTGTGCACTTTTTTCATTTAAAAGTACTGGTAGCTCCTACAATAAACACAACTATACTGGTGTGCTGGTGTGCATTAACCTTTAATTACCGTTCTATATTAATACACTGCTTACTGACACACACATATCGGAGATCACGCAGCTCACACATGTAGGAGCAAAGAAACTCGTCATCGCTACACTGTGACTTTTATTAGTTTAAGTACTGAATCGATACATTATATTTTCCAGCAACGAGAGGATAAAATCACTCTTTTTAAAGTAAACTCAATCATTGTTTAAAAAAAAACGCAAAGACGTGCGTTCACGCAACTTTCATCTCTCTCTCTTTCGAATTGGCAATATTTGAGAAAAAGGTTTAGCGATTTCAAATTATTGGAGGGACTAACCCCCCTCAATGTCTATGGTGATTATTGCCCTGATCAGACATGAAAATATATTGTGGCACTATCGTGCAGTCAGTAATGATTTAATGTTAGCAAACTTTAGCAATGTTTTTGCAAACATTTCTTTGAATAATATGACCGTAAATATGAACACATGATTGAATGTAACATAAAACAAATGATTATTTTTTCATTAAAATCTTTATTAATGCCAAAAATGCTTACATTTATGGGTCTTTTTGCCGCTGTAGCTGGTTTATGCTGAGATAATTCTACCCCTTCGTTTGAAGAGAGGTCCCGAAAAATCTTCGTTTGAAGGGCTATCTGGCCTTTCCCCCTACCCCTACGCCTCCAACCAAAAGAGAATCGAGACACCCCTACCCCTTCACGTGAGCGCGTGAAACGGAGGGATAGGAAACTGTAGGGGTAAGCGGTAGAAATGGGATTGGGCCTACAAAACCTGAGGCCACTGACACTGCTGTAAAAAGGTAACAGACTCAGAATCTAAAATTAAATAATTTACTGGACACTACAGAAGGTACATGCAGAACTGTAGAAATATGTCATTCATAATGAACAGTTTGTAACGGCTATCACAGACCTGTGCTTCTTTGACATCAAACAGGAATAACTTGTCAAAAGTGAAATGGGTTTCACTTTATTTTGATGGTCTCTTTAACACATTCTGTTGACTATAAGTAATGTTGCACCTACATATCTACTAACTCTCATTAGAGTGTTAGTAGAATACTAGTAGACTGGTAGGGTTAGGGTTAGAATAAGTTGACATTTACTTGAAAATTACTTATAGTCAGTAAAATGTATGTTGGGAGCCCATCACAATAAAGAATTTGCAGATATTACGCAGAAAGTCTACTAATACTGTAAGGAGAGTTGGTTGACATGTAGGTGCAACGTTGCTTACTGTCAACAGAATGTTCAAAAGGGACCATCAAAATAAAGTGTTACCGTGAAATTAACCATCTGAGAGATCAGAACAGTTCCAAATATTATATATTACATGTTGTGACACTATAGTGGGGATTTTCCCCATTGCATTGTGATGGGCCAATACTGGTCCCAGATAGATGTCACTGTTAAGCATGCTTGCACTAGCGTTTCCATGCTTGCTTTGTGTTTTGTTTGTATTTGTAGTCTTTATAATCTGTATTTGTAGACTTTATTTTATATTGTTTGTGAAATGTTGCTTTTTGCGCAAAGATTTCCCAGGAAACATTTTTCTGTTTGTTTGAAACTGTTGTGGGCTTCATTAATTATAGTGAGAACAAATAAAGTTTGCTGCAAAGCTAATGCTTAAAGATAAGATGCTCTGATTTTTAAAAAATAACTGGACTTGTCTGCCAGGAATGTTCCTCCTGCAGAGATAAACACTATTTCGAGAGCCAGGGTGAACTTCTGATCAAGAGTAAACTTTTAATTATTTCACTCCATTTTCAACAGTTTATTTCTTCACACACTTGGTGTCATGCCCCAAGAACATGTTCACATCAGTTGACCTAGATCATGAACATTTAAGAGTCTAGAGATCTGAGAGTCCTCTGTCCAGTGGAGATATTGTGAAACTGTTATAATTTTTAGGAAGTATATTAACTTGAGAGAGTTCTATTTTAAGCTTTAAGATTGTCAACTAAAAATGTTAACGTTTGTCCCTATATTATTAAAAAAAATATATATGTGCTGTGATTTAATAAATCAGTGTTATTTTGGTCACATTTTAAATAATATAGTGACATATGAGGGTGTAAACGGAGGGTGTATTTCCTCTGACAATGATTCAACTTCAAAATCAATATTGCATGAATAATGACATGCATTATAAAATCTGACATTTTGATTTTCTTTGTCATATTGATGGAGCACATTTTTACACCGAAAACATTAATTTGTAATCAGCATTACCTCTACGTTTATAAAAAGTTACAGATTGTATTTACAGATAGCCTGATATGTCCTTATACTTGCATGCATGTTTTTTTGGAAAAACATAGATGGCCATGGAAGAACAGATAAATTAGGAAATTTAAACAAAAAAAATAAAAATAAAAAATAAAAAGGGACAGGTAAAACAGGGCCGGTTTTCAAGAGTCAAAACCTAGGGACAGATCCCTTGTGGAGAGCCAAACCTGAGGAGTAAATTAACAGCAAATTTTAATTTTGGGGTGAACTATCCCTTTAACAAAAACATTAACAAGCAGTACATTTTATCAAAGAGTAACAGTTACTAAATGAATACCGTTGTCACAACACAGGCGAGGAGACACAGAGGTAAGTGGTCAAACAAGGGAATTTATTGAACAGACTGAGGAGCAACCAGGAGGTGACGAGAGGTGAGTGAAGCACAAAGTGACAAGGTCCAGATAGCTTAGCTTGCAGTGACGGTAACTGATCTCTTGCAGGAATCCAGGGAGCGATGGAGAATAGGAGCAGTGGAGAAACTGGACCGTCTGGGGTAAGGAACCACACAGGTAAGTAAATCAAGGTCTGGCTTGGTCTGGCCCACGAGGAGGTAGTGAGGAGAGTGCAGTGATATAGTGGAGCTGATCAGTGGCTGCATGTGTGAGTGATTAGAAATCCAGGTGACGGGGATCGTGCCTGAAGACTGTGAATGGAACCAAAGCCGGGGAGGATGCTGGGATATGGAGTCCAGGGCAGGTGACTAGTGACAACCGTGAGTGGATAAGAAAGTAAAGTGCATAAGATTTGTAAATGCTTGTCACTGATTTTGATGTTACTTTGGCAGATGACACTATATGGCAGAGTTACCAGTCGTTCTACATTATTTAACATTTTCTTTTTGTTTTCCGCAGAATAAAAGTCATATGGCAAGGTAAGTAAATGATGACAAAATTTTAGTTGCAGGTAAGATAATGCACAAATATATTGTTTAACAAACTCAAAACATGCCACAAATACACACAGATCATTTCATGCAATTTAATGCACAAATAAATGCTGAGACGTGCTATGACTAGTTTTTTATTTTTATTTCTTTATTGTAACTTTTGAGACTGTAATTCGGCAATGTTGATTCACAGATATCTGATGCATATTTAATTAAATTCACAAATAATAATAGTTATAATAGAAGTCCTTCTACTCCTTTTTTAGTTTCTGAGAAATAAGAGGCAACCACCCTAAAACTATCTCCAGTTTGTTGGCTTTGTAGAGATAGTAGCTATGGAAACAAAATGAACAAACAAAACGCATATAGAAACATGATGCTGATGAGTGACAAGAATGCTAAAATGACCTTTAATTAATCTTTTTGATGAATCCCCTTTAAACAGTTTTCAGACCTATTAGCTACAGTTGCTGATATTTTATGATGCCATGTTTTCTAACATAAAATTGACACCGCAGGGACTGTAGAAACTACTAGCTCAGCACATCCTGACACTTTAAAATATTTCTTCTTTCTCAATTTGAGTTAATTTCATTCAAAAACAAAGGAAATCCTACTGTACTGATTACATGAGATATAATAGGCATATGCCTATTCACTGTTATGATTAAGAGGGGTTCCTTGGTAAGTTTTCTCACCTGTAAGGGGTCCCTGGCCCCAAAATGTTAGAGAACCCCTGATAGACAATGGGATGTGTTTTGGTACAGGACAGCCCTTAGCCACAACACTCCTTCTACCACCCCAGTCCAAAGAAGATCTGACCATTTCAGTGTCACACCCAGAGAGCTTGTGCCGTTACAACAATACTAGAATGCTGGAGTTCAGTGTAAACAGTTCTTTTCATTATAACAGGAGCGACACCATGTAGACGTGGTGTCAGTTTAAGTTTCCCTTATTCTTTATTAATGTATCAGATTTTCTGATGAATTACATAATGATTCTGGCAGTAGGATTTGCTCCTGTGGTGAGCCAGGTTCATGCTCATTAGAGACGGCCCTCATGACAGCTATTTGGAGTTTAATGTCACTGTCATCCTGAGGTGAATTGGATCCTTTGAGAGGAAGGATCCTGGAGAGATAAATCCAGCACATTTGTTACAACAACAGGCTTCAGTTTGTGGCGGGAACACTAAGGCTAAAGAAGTTAAACAATGAGGGACGGTGTACCGACGAAATATGCTACCTATCAGATTGTGCTACCAATAATATATTTGCATTCTTTTAAGGTTAAGTTTAGGGTAAGGGTAGGTGTGGACTGGTAGGTTTAGGGTAGGGGTAGGTATGGACATTAAAAAAAGCCTCAAAAACCTCAAACCATATGAATAAGATGCTGGTAGCACAATCTGATAGGTAGCATTTTTTGCTATCGATATGTGCTACCTATCTTTTTAATGGGATGTAGAACAATCTGAGCTTGTAGCACAAATCGTCAGAACAACGGCAGTATTTATAAACAGTTCACATTCTCTGTGGCCTAATGACTGTGAGTACAGTGGATAGTGAGTATTTTTTTCATCGAGAATGAATTCAAAAGGTAAAGTGAATTTAAAAGTTCAAATCCCTAACCTTAAGCATTCATTTTTGTTATAACTGCACCATCTGTGCAATGAACTTGAATCATATCTTGAATCATATGAATCAATAACTCGAATCAAAACAGGCAAAAAAAAAAAAAAAAAATTCCTTGGACTTAAATTGAATGACCGAGTCATGTATAGAGACCAAAATATTTTTTTTTGACTTGGGTCAATTAGTGCACATTCACTTTTTCAGCAGTGCTGGTTTTATTTTTCCATTCATTTTTCCCAGAGGGAAATGCTTCATTAAAGCATTATAAAGCCATGAACCAAATCAGCCAGCCACGGGGTGAAATCAAACAATGCAAACTTTTTTTGAAGCCAAAAAGTATTTGAAAATCAGACAAAAAGACAGAGGTATTAGACTATGTACTTGACAGCTTTAATTAAGAAACAAACTAGAATCCCATGAAGCTTGACGATTGACATAAACAAATTTATGTTTTCCACCATGAATTCCATTGTTTAACATGATAATTTTAAAAAATAATTTCAAATAATGTGAACAGATGGCTTCAGCAAAGCATACCACTGAGTAACGACCTCAGAGCTCACAACAGGTCTGTCTGAAAGTTACTTTTAAAAGTAATGCATTACAATATTGTTACTCCCTAAAAAAGTAACTAATTGCATTACTTTTTATTCAAAGTAATGTGTTACGTTACTTTTGTGTTACTTGTTCTCATCTGGGCTGGGCTTATTTGTTTATTTTTAATATAAAAAGTTCTGTTTTTGGCAAATGTAAAAGCCCTTTCACAACAAAAGTGAAATAAATAAGCCTCAGGCTGAAGGAAATGTAAATTCACGTCTGTACAGTAGAGGGCGCAGCTCAAACAAACCTTTCAGCTGTGCTGCCTTTTTGGATTGCTTGAAGAATAGGATGCTCATTTTTGCTTATTATTAGTATGGTTGAATTGAATCATTGAAGGTCAGCTGCAAAGACAGTGGTTAATAAAATGTGATTAAATACATAAAGGATATTTACGTAATTAGTGTTACTTCTGGAACTCCAATGTTGCTCTCTCAACCTAGCAACCACCTTAGAAACTACTCCTAAATGCCCTACAACAACCACCCAGTGGTAGTTTTTGTAGAAATAGCAACACTCACTTTTCCAGTTTTGCAGACTTCTTTTTCCCTAAGCATGTTTATAAGCTAATGCCTTCTGGATGTTTATCAAGACACTACAGCTTCCTTATTTCTCAGTTCTCTTCTTTGAAATACACAAGCTTATTTTTCTCACCCCCTGGTTTCCTCTCGAACCTCCTCTTTTGAAGCTATCAATGGATAGTCTTCATTTCCCATGGAAACAATAGCTGTCGCAGATCTCTGCCTTTGTTTAGGCATTCCTCTGCCTGGCGGCAATATGAAGCAATTAGGTACATGTGAGCAATTAGTGAACTGAGATTTCTTTTTTTCTGTCACACAGTGTTTTGTGGTTGGATGGCTCTCAGAGCTCTCACTATTTGATCTGACTACATCTATGCAACAGGTCTTATTGTGTGATAAGTTTACATCACTTCATAGTGGATATTAAACTTTAAAAAACCCTTTGATCTCAAAGCAAACCCCGTCTATTATGTTGGACTCTGTTCAAGACATTGTAATATTTACCATCATTCTTTGACCAGATTATTTAATGTAAATATGGCTAATAAATTACATCTTAACAATCTCTATCCCATGTTTTGCTCTTATCTCATCTACCTCTCTCGATCTTATCATGTGAATAGGTATGGTACTAACTGGTACATGCTTATATCTTCTCACTACGCCTGGATTTGTGCATGTGTGTTTTATGTCAGCCTTCTATGCATTCCAAGCACTGTGTGTGATCTGAATGTGTTTGCATGGCAAACGTCATAGTAAAACGTTATCTCTTTTATCACATAAGCCAAGCAGCAAAACCTCTGGTGCATTCCTGTCTTGTCTCCTGGATTTTTCTTAGAAATTACAGTAGTAATTTTTAACAGAAGAGGTACACACACAAGCACCTTTCATTACAGAGATTCACATCATTTATTATTTCAGTACATTTTTCAGTACAGTGCACTTACATTGTTGATGACTGACTCAGTCTTTAGCAAGGAGGATATCAGTGTTTCTGGATAGATGTTCTGTCACACTATTTTTCAGCTGCTTTTTGCTGGAGGAGGAGTGTCTTTCTCTTTAAAAAGCTTAAACTTAAAAAGAGTTCTGTTGGATTCAAGTGAGGCAACATGCTTAGTCAAGTAATAGTTTGATTTTTTTTTTTTTTTTTTTTCTAGAAATTTTGGTCACACTTTAATTTAAGGTCCAATTCTTACAATTAACTAAGTATTAACTATGACTTTTGCCTCAATAAATTCCTAATTTGCTGCTTATTAATAGTTAGTAATGTAGTTGTTTAGGTATGTTGTAGGATTAAGGGGTCTAGAATATGGTCATGCAGAAAAGGCATTAATCTATGAGGCGCCGTATAGGGTTTAAATCAAACTTCACTCACGTAAACATACATGAAACACTTGCATACACATATATAAAACAGTCACACATGCATGTATACTACTAACTGCTCAAACAAATTTACAGGTGCATCTCAAATTAGAATGTCGTGGAAAAGTTCATTTATTTCAGTAATTCAACTCAAATTGTGAAACTTGTGTATTAAATAAATTCAGTGCACACAGACTGAAGTAGTTTAAGTCTTTGGTTCTTTTAATTGTGATGATTTTGGCTCACATTTAACAAAAACCCACCAATTCACTATCTCAGCAAATTAGAATATGGTGACATGCCAATCAGCTAATCAACTCAAAACACCTATAAAGGTTTACTGAGCCTTCAAAATGGTCTCTCAGTTTGGTTCACTAGGCTACACAATCATGGGGAAGACTGCTGATCTGACAGTTGTCCAGAAGACAATCATTGACACCCTTCACAAGGAGGGTAAGCCACAAACATTCATTGCCAAAGAAGCTGGCTGTTCACAGAGTGCTGTATCCAAGCATGTTAACAGAAAGTTGAGTGGAAGGAAAAAGTGCAGAAGAAAAAGATGCACAACCAACCAAGAGAACCGCAGCCCACACTGCCAAAAGCACCAAAAGTTGGTTAAATGACCATGGTGTTGGTGGGTTTTTGTTAAATGTGAGCCAAAATCATCACAATTAAAAGAACCAAAAACTTAAACTACTTCAGTTTGTGTGCATTGAATTTATTTAATACACGAGTTTCACAATTTGAGTTGAATTACTGAAATAAATGAACTTTTCCACGACATTCTAATTTATTGAGATGCACCTGTATATGAAATGCACGCACAAACTCTCCATGCACATACACTAATGAGATGCGCACAAACACATTGTATATGATACATGATTCTCAGTATAAACGGAAGTCATTTCAGTGTAAACGGATTTGCTGCTTCATTCTCCCTGATTGGTAGTAGCGGTTTTTTTTGTTTTTTTTTTAAACAGACTGGAATAGGACAGAACTAGGGTATATTCCGTCTATTTGCTTTTTAATTTAATATTAAAAACAGAAAAATAAGAAAAAGGTTGTTTTTTTTTTTTCGTTTTTCATTTTTTCAAAAGAAAAATGGTGTTTTAATTTTCTCTGCCAAACAACGCAAACATACACAGAACCGCTGAGAACCGACTGACTCCCATTTCAAGGCACAGAGTGGTGTTTCCTTCCTGAATGATCATGACTCTTTGAACCAATCAGTTGAGTGAGTGATTTAATGACCTATTAGCTATAGAAAGCCACTTGATTCTTATTCCAGAATGAATCAGCGTTTTGAATGAATCGGTTGAATAGATGACTCGTTCATTAACACGAGTTTCCGCCACCTACTGGCGATACTCCAAGTATCATTTCATTTTGTCATTCATTTTATATCTCTGTATTCAAAATGTTACTTTAAAACATTAAGCACATTACATTATGCAATAGTAGCTAATTGGTGTGTAAATGCCTTCTGGGCAACATTAACCTGTAAATACATCGAAAATCAACTTCAGATGCAGCTTCTTTGCCACCTGTGTAAAGATGGCTTTGTTTGAGACTGATTTATTTGATAACAACCTATAGTGGCACATTATTCTAAGTAACTAAATTTAAGAATGCAACATTAAAGATCACATAAATATTTAATACAATTAGAAAAAAAAACCTATATAAAGGTAAAAAATAAATAAATAAATAAATAAATAATAATAAATAAATAAATACCCCTGAAAATCAATTGCCTCTTATAGCAATAAATGCTTAAATAATCTTATCATTAAATAAATAAACCAAACTTATTGTTCAAAGTGTTATTTCAGGATTTTAATATCTTGTATCAGAGAGAGCACTATATTATGTGCTATTTCATAATGGCTGTTTAACATTTCACCTAAAATTTAACAATGGAAATATATGGAAATATAAAATGGAAATATATGTATATATAATAGATGTGACCATAAAGTACACTGATGCAAAATAATGTCATATCTGCATATCTATGTAATTTCAACTTCCTTGTCCAAAGCTCAGCATTTTGTTTAAAACAAAAGCTATGACCACTTAAATCGATACTGGTCTGCGCTCCAAAACAGTGCAAAATGCTTTGGCTTCAAGCTGACCAGTGCGTCGCCCACACAATGGTCTCGCGGCTTTGCGACACAAACTTTGCCAAAGATATAGGCCAGGTGGTACCCGTGGAAAGGAATATTTCTCATGCAGGTTGTCGAATTTATGCCTACAGTAGGCTCAGCCCTGTCTAGGCTCTCCCCCTGTAGCCATTCATTAGTCTGGTTGTCTGATGAGAAATTTACGAAATATAGTTGCAATAAACACGTTAAGAATGCATACAACTGTAGCAGAGGAGGACTTTTATTATGCTGTGCTGAATTGGGGAACAACCGATGACGACACGGTTTAATGCTTGATTGACCAATCAGCAGAAAGTTTCATTCCCGCCCATATATGCAGAGATCAAATATTCAAAATATTGAAAAATAAAAATAAAAAACGAATGGACGGAATATACCCTGATTCTGTCCAATACCAGTCTGTTTAAAAACCGCTACTACCAATTATGGAGAATAAAGCGGCAAATCCATTTACACTGAAATGTCTTCCTTTTACACTGAAATGACTTCTGTTTATACTGAGAATCATGTATCATATATTATGTGTTTGTGCACATCTCATATGTGTATGTTCGGGGAGAGTTTGTGTGTTTGTGCGTGTCTTGGTGTATGTGCGCGGTGAGTTTGTGTGTGTTTGTGTGTGTCTCAGTGTATGTTCGTGGAGAGTTTGTGTGTTTGTGCACGGTGAGTTTGTGTGTGTTTGTGCGTGTCTCAGTGTATGTTCACGGAGAGTTTGTATGTTTGTGCATGGTGAATTTGTGTGTGTTTGTGCATGTCTCAGTGTATGTGCGCGGTGAGTTTGTGTACGGTGAGTTTGTGTGTGTTTGTGTCTCAGTGTATGTTCGCGGAGAGTTTGTGTGTTTGTGCATGGTGAGTTTGTGTGTGTTTGTGCGTGTCTCAGTGTATGTTCGCGGAGAGTTTGTGTGTTTGTGCACGGTGAGTTTGTGTGTGTTTGTGCATGTCTCAGTGTATGTGCGTGGTGAGTTTGTGTGTTTGTGCACAGTGAGTTTGTGTGTGTTTGTGCGTGTCTCAGTGTATGTTCGCGGAGAGTTTGTGTGTTTGTGCACGGTGAGTTTGTGTGTGTTTGTGCGTGTCTCAATGTATGTTTGCGGAGAGTTTGTGTGTTTGTGCACGGTGAGTTTGTGTGTGTTTGTGCATGTCTCAGTGTATGTGCGCGGTGAGTTTGTGTGTGTTTGTGTGTGTCTCAGTGTATGTTCGTGGAGAGTTTGTGTGTTTGTGCACGGTGAGTTTGTGTGTGTTTGTGCATGTCTCAGTGTATGTGCGCGGTGAGTTTGTGTGTGTTTTTGTGCGTCTCAGTGTATGTGCGAGGTGAGTTTGTGTGTTTGTGCATGGTGAGTTTGTGTGTGTTTTTGTGCGCCTCAGTGTATGTTCGCGGAGAGTTTGTGTGTTTGTGCACGGTGAGTTTGTGTGTGTTTGTGCGTGTCTCAGTGTATGTGCGCGGTGAGTTTGTGTGTTTGTGCACGGTGAGTTTGTGTGTGTTTGTATGTGTCTCAGTGTATGTTCGCGGAGAGTTTGTGTGTTTGTGCACGGTGAGTTTGTGTGTGTTTGTGCGTGTCTCAGTGTATGTTCGCGGTGAGTTTGTGTGTGTTTGTGCGAGTCTCAGTGTATGTGCGCGGTGAGTTTGTGTGTTTGTGCACGGTGAGTTTGTGTGTGTTTGTGCGTGTCTCAGTGTATGTTCGCGGAGAGTTTGTGTGTTTGTGCACGGTGAGTTTGTGTGTGTTTGTATGTGTCTCAGTGTATGTTCGCGGAGAGTTTGTGTGTTTGTGCACGGTGAGTTTGTGTGTGTTTGTGCGTGTCTCAGTGTATGTTCACGGAGAGTTTGTGTGTTTGTGTGTGTCTCAGTGTATGTTCGCGGAGAGTTTGTGTGTTTGTGCACGGTGAGTTGTGCACGGTGAGTTTGTGTGTGTTTGTGCGTGTCTCAGTGTATGTGCGCATTGTGTTTGTGCACGGTGAGTTTGTGTGTGTTAGTGCGTGTCTCAGTGTATGTGCGCGGTGAGTTTGTGTGTTTGTGCACGGTGAGTTTGTGTGTGTTTGTGCGTGTCTCAGTGTATGTTCACGGAGAGTTTGTGTGTTTGTGTGTGTCTCAGTGTATGTTCGCGGAGAGTTTGTGTGTTTGTGCACGGTGAGTTGTGCACGGTGAGCTTGTGTGTGTTTGTGCGTGTCTCAGTGTATGTTCGCGGAGAGTTTGCGTGTTTGTGCGTGTCTCAGTGTATGTGCGCGGTGAGTTTGTGTGTGCTTCATTAGTGTATGTTCGGGGAGAGTTTGTGTGCGGTGAGTTTGTGTGTGTTTGAGCGTGTCAAGTCAAGTCAAGTCACCTTTATTTATATAGCGCTTTTAACAATACAGATTGTGTCAAAGCACTTAACAGTATCAAATTGGAGGATAGAGTGTCAGTAATGTATAATAATAAGATTAAACACTCAATTTTCAGTTAAAGGCATTTCATTATTGAATTCAGAGATGTCATTGTCTAGCTCAGTTTAGTTTAAATAGTATATATGAAATCAAATTGACGATAATCGTTAGAAATTAAGTGTCCCCAACTGAGCAAGCCAGAGGCGACAGCGGCAAGGAACGAAAACTCCCTCTGTGACAGAATGGAGAAAAAAACCTTGGGAGAAACCAGGCTCAGTCGGGGGGCCAGTTCTCCTCTGGCCAGGATATTATTATTTATTTTTTACTTATTGTATTAATTAAATTTTAAATGTATAAATGTATTATATTTCTATTTTTATATTGTTGCAATTTCTAACAATAATAGTATTATGTAGTTAGGTATTATATTATATTATAGTTATTTTGTTTAATTTTAAGTTTTATTGTATTTAAGTCGAGGTCTTCACTGGGGATATGTCCCCGGGGCTCATCCAGGTGTCCGGCCTCCGCCGACGGTCAGGGTCGCAGACATCATCTCCTGGCGCCATCTGATCCGGACACGGACTGAGAAACAGAATAATAAAGAAACAGACAAATATTAGCGTAGATGCCATTCTTCTTACGATGTAACGAGTACATCGTGTGTTATGAGGAGTGTTCCCGGTTCCGGTTGATCTAATTAATGCAGCCTAACAATCCTTTAACGGATTTGAATAATAGAAGTGTATTAGTGTGTTATGTGTAAGCCAGGTTAAAGAAATGTGTCTTTAATCTAGATTTAAACTGACACAGTGTGTCTGCCTCCCGAACAGTGTTAGGTAGATTGTTCCAGAGTTTGGGCGCTAAATAGGAAAAGGATCTGCCGCCCGCAGTCGATTTTGATATTCTAGGTATTATCAAATGGCCAAAGTTTTGAGAACGCAGCAGACGTGGAGGACTATAATGTGATAAGAGCTCGCTCAAGTACTGAGGAGCTAAGCCATTCAGGGCTTTATAAGTAATTAACAAGATTTTAAAATCTATCCGATGTTTGATAGGGAGCCAGTGCAGTGTTGACAGAACCGGGCTAATATGGTCATACTTCCTGGTTCTAGTAAGGACTCTAGCTGCTGCATTTTGGACCAACTGTAGTTTATTGATCAAGCGTGCAGAACAACCACCCAGTAAAGCATTACAATAGTCTAACCTTGAGGTCATAAACGCATGAATTAGCATTTCTGCATTTGACGTTGAGAGCATAGGTCGCAGTTTAGATATGTGTCTCTAGTGTATGTTCGTGGCGAGTTTGTGTGTTTGTGTGCGGTAAGTTTGTGTGTGTTTGTGCGCGTCTCATTACCGTGCGTTCACACCGAACGCGTTGAGAGCGTCAAAAATCGCTCTGGCCGCCCTGCCCCATGTACTTCTCGCTGCAGACTGTAGCGCGGTGACGTCAGGTACATACGTCACGTATGTGTTTACCGCGCATGCGCAAAAGTATGGTATGTCTATAAAGCACATGCGCAGTAGCGCGGTGAGGTCACGTACCTACGTTACGTTTACCGTAAATACGCAGGTTCAATAATGGTTCATTCACTTCTGGATGTTCGAAAGGTATGGTGGATTTGAGATTCGGTGGCAGTAAGTCAAAGAACATTTACTTTTGTTTTCTTAAAAATGTGCGTTTGTGTTAGTGGCTTTTAATTGTAAGGATGCTTTGGTCATAATCAGAGAGTGTCATTGCAAATGTGTGCGATTTCAAATATTTATGGCATGTTTTATGATGTGTGTTTGAAGTGACAGGGATTCTGCTGGTCTTTAAAGGGTCTTTAAATGTCTTATTTTGCCTAAAATGAGCCTTTAAAGATGTCTTAAAAATTTGAGCAGAAAGACTTATATTAAAAAAGTAATGCCATTGACGGTTGCATGCATTGCAAAAAAAAATAAAAATAAAAAAATGCTCATATTTGTCATCTTTTTCATTAACTAACATTATCAAAGATTAACAGATATTGTAACAAATCTATTGTTCATTGTTAGTTCATGTTAATTAATACATTAACTAGTGTTAACCAATGACACCTTATTGTAAAGTGTTACCTCTTAAATTTACCTTCATGTGACTTTTTAGGGACATTGTCAGTGAGACAAAATTCAGAGAAGAGGCCCACTTCATGTGGCTAGACAGATAGTTCTTTAACTCCTTAACTTGTAGTGAGTACTGTAAAAAAGTATTTGAGTGTCTGTCTCCTCTCAACTATCTGTTTTTTTTTTATTTGTTTTTTTTTTTTTGTTTTTTTTCCCCTGATAGACTATATTGCCCTCAACTGTAAAACTTTCAAATTGAAAAAACTTCAAACTTTCAGGCTATGCTTTCTCAAGCCAAGCCAATCTAAATTTTGACTTGACAAACTTTTTTTATTTACTTGATGTTAATGCTGATTATAAATTAAATCTCTTAGGTACTTTACAGACAAAGCAAATAACACTCTTTTTCTAACACCGTCTTATAATATATTTTAAAATACATTTAAAATCTTTTCCTTGTATGGTTCTTTTGCCTTTCTTCAAAATGATTTAATATTGCTTTAATATTGTTTGTTCTTTTATGTAAATTAGGTGTTGTGAACTGCAGTGCATTTTCAGCACAATACAGACAGGAGTTCCGGGTGCCGTGTTCACTGACCCATTGCCTGTGGTGCAGTGAGATATTTAAAGACTGCCCACCTGGGTATGTTGGGAATGGCAGGAGGGGAGTCCTGCATGGGTTTTATTCATTCAAAGATATATTCTGTATAATTTTACCTCAGATGAGACATGGTTAAAATCATGGATATGTGCTGTATTACATTTTACTGTTTTTTGTTTTTCCACCTTAGCGTTCTTTAATACTTTTATATTTTATTAGAGTATTCTGTTAAGTATGCGCATGCGTTTTAATGACGTGTTACGTCACGCACGATGCAAAAACACCTAAAGTTACCACGCAATGCAAATTACACACGCATACGCAGTCATCACGTTAATGTGCATACCATAGACATACCATATGTCACTTTGCGCATGCGTGGTAAACACATACGTGACGTAGGTACCTGACGTCACCGTGCTACAGTCTGCAGCGAGGGGTGTCTCGCCCTGCCAGCAACGCTTTAGAAAGATTCGTGGATGCTCTGAAGTAGATCGAATGATTGTCTTGTATTTAAAGGGGCCGCAAAGCAAACAAGCTTGTTGATCTTGTGCAGACTGACCATAAGGAGGGTATAAGTAAACCTCATGAAATATTTTAAATGTGAAAGTAAGAAATTGATCGATGTTAAGAACTTTATTGTAATTACATGTTTGCTAACGAAATAAACCAATTAAAAGCCAATTGTGCGGTGTGGCTTTTGTGTTCATGGTTAAGTACTAGTCTAATTTCAACATTGTAGGAGAAATTTACTAGCCTTGGTCTTTAAGTAACATTAACATTAATTTGTGTGCAACCTATATTACAAACTCTCCTCAAAAACAATAGAAAACACACATTCAATATAAACACCTCATTACCCACATTTCAGAATAGCTTTTTTGCATGCTATGTCTGAAATGGCATAGCTGTATGTGCCACTGACTGTATATATATTTAAGCCTAATGACATTTATTATTATTTTCTCCAGCTAAGCAATTTGTTGACAAAACCACAGGGGAGAACATAGAACACTTTTGTTTTTCCTTGTAGAAAAAAAAAATAGGCAGAAGTGACTGCTTTCATTTTAAAATATGTGACATACACCTCTCGTCTCCATCAGATGTTTTTTTTTTTTGTTGTTGTTTTTGTTGTTTAATCCAATATATGTCGACATGTCAGAAATATTCTGCAGCAGTAACATTGTTTTGCATGCTCTGGCGCTAAAGTAAGCATGAAATTCCCGCTTATTTTCAGAAAATATATAACGTTAATGCACATCAGCAACTCGCCAGGAACACCAACAATCTCAGACACCTTGGTTCATACATCATTTTTTATTATTATTTTTTTTTATTTATGTCCCTGTACGCAAACAGGTACAAGTCGTAGATTACTGGGAAACCCGCCACAGCAATAATCAGCCTCTCCTCCATTTTGCTTGGGAACTAATGTGGTCAGAACCAAAGTTTGCAGGGCTGCGTTCTCTGGACTCCTCTCAAGCCGTGGACTTCTACATTCCGATTGGTTGCCGCCCAACCGCGTCGTAGCTCATTACCATTACGTTGACCTGATTTCAACTCTCCTCGACGCTCTCGCCAGCAACACATTGAAAATGAATGACTTCCGGCCACTTTGACGCTCTCGACGCGTTCGGTGTTAACACACAGTTAGTGTTTGTGTGTTTGTGCGTTTGTGCGCGTCTCATTAGTGTATGTTCGCGAGAGTTTATGTGTTTGTGCGCATCTCATTAGTGTATGTTCGCGAGAGTTTGTGAGTTTGTGTGCGTCTCAAGGTGCGTTCACACCAGACGCGAATGAAGCGTTAAGCGCGAGTGATTCAATGCAAAGACGCGAATAGACATCCTGCGGCGCGAATGAGGCGGCGCGAATTGAGCGTTTCGGGCGTTTGACGCGCGTAACGCGTGATTCGCGCGAAACGCGTGAGTTGAAAAATCTGAACTTTGGCGAAAATTCGCGCCGCGTTAACCAATCAGGAGCTTGCCCTAGTATTGACGTAGCGAGCGGAGGCAGAAATCCCAAACAACAATGGAGGACAAAATCATCGTCGCTGTATGTGGATACCCGGAGCTGTACAATACATCTTCGTACTTTTATAGAAACAGGAATAAAAAAAAGGATCTTGCTTGGAAGAAAGTGAGTGAGAAGGTCGGACAATCTTGTAAAAAACACTCTTTACTCAATACGAGCTATATATAAGCCCCTCCCATGATGCGAATTCGCGTCTGTTGTGAAGTGAATTTCACGCGCGAATGAAGCGAGTAAACTCAAAATGTTCAAGCGTCCAACTACGCGCGAATAGCGCGATTTATTCGCGCAAGTCGCGTCTGGTGTGAACGCACTGTCAGTGTTTGTGCACGGTAAGTTTGTGTGTGTTTGTGCGCGTCTCAGTGTATGTTCGCAAGAGTTTGTGTGTTTGTGCACGGTGAGTTTGTGTGTGTTTGTGTGCGTCTCAGTGTATGTTCACAAGAGTTTGTGTGTTTGTGCGCGGTGAGTTTGTGTGTGTTTGTGTGCGTCTCAGTGTATGTTCGCAAGAGTTTGTGTGTTTGTGCGCGGTGAGTTTGTGTGTGTTTGTGTGCGTCTCAGTGTATGTTCGCAAGAGTTTGTGTGTTTGTGCGCGGTGAGTTTGTGTGTGTTTGTGTGCGTCTCAGTGTATGTTCGCAAGAGTTTGTGTGTTTGTGCGCGTTTCAGTGCGTGTTCGTGAGAGTTTGTGTGTTTGTGCGCGGTGAGTTTGTGTGTGTTTGTGTGCGTCTCAGTGTATGTTCACAAGAGTTTGTGTGTTTGTGCGCGGTGAGTTTGTGTGTGTTTGTGTGCGTCTCAGTGTATGTTCGCAAGAGTTTGTGTGTTTGTGCGCGTTTCAGTGTGTGTTCGTGAGAGTTTGTGTGTTTGTGCGCGGTGAGTTTGTGTGTGTTTGTGCGCGTCTCAGTGTATGTTCACAAGAGTTTGTGTGTTTGTGCGCGGTGAGTTTGTGTGTGTTTGTGCGTCTCAGTGTATGTTTGCGAGAGTTTGTGTGTTTTTGTGCGTCTCATTAGTGTATGTTCGCAAGAGTTTGTGTTTGTGCGCCGTGAGTTTGTGTGTGTTTGTGTGCGTCTCATTAGTGTTTGTGCGCGGAGAGTTTGTGTGTGTTTGTGCGCGTCTCATTAGTGTATGTTTGCGAGAGTTTGTGTGTGTTTGTAAGCAAGTAAAATTTATTTATATAGCACCTTTTAAAACAATGTTTACAAAGTGCTTTACAGGACAGACAATATACACAATAACAAACATAATAAACAATTAAATCACATGATAGAAATAAAATAATAAAATACAAAAATGAGTCAAGGAAATGCTCTAGTGAACAAATGTGTTTTGAGATTCTTTTTAAAAGTGCACAATGAGTCAGTGGCTCCTAGGTTATCAGGAAGAGAGTTCCATAACTTGGGACCGAAATAACTAAAGGCTGACTCCCCAGTTTTTATCAGAGTCTTTGGCACAACCAGCAAATTACTGTTTGATGTTCGGAGTGATCTTGCAGGAGTATATTTATTTAACAAATTAGAAAGATATATAGGGGCAGTTCCATGAAGACATTTAAAAACTAATAAGAGAATCTTGAATTCAATTCTGAATGATACAGGCAGCCAGTGAAGGGATCTAAGTGTTGGAGTAATGTGATTTCTAATTTTAGAGTGAGTTAGCATTCGTGTGGCTGCATTCTGAACTCTTTGTAAATGTTTAATAGAGCTCTTTAGTAACCCAGCAAAAACACAGTTGCAGTAGTCGAGTCTAGACGTAACAAATGCATGAACAAGTTTCTCACTGTCAGAAAGGGAGAGAATGTCACGTACTTTGGAGATATTTCTCAGGTGATAATATGCCATTTTAGTGACAATGCTAATATGTTTTTTTTAAAACTAAGGTCACTATCAAATATAATTCCTAAGTTCTTGGCCTGATTACTGGCTTTTAGTGATAGAGAGTCAAGAAATGGAGCAATAGATCCTCTCTGCACGTCATTACCGATTACAAGTATCTCTGTCTTATCATTGTTTAACTGTAAAAAGTTCTGGGACATCCACAATTTTATGCTTTCTATACAGTCAAATAGTGTGGAAATTGAATTATGGGCATCTGGTGCAAGTGAAAGATAGAGTTGCGTGTCATCTGCATACTGGTGAAATTAAATATTGTACTGGTTAATTACACCAGCTAAAGGAAGTATGTATAGGTTAAATAATAAAGGACCCAAAATCGAGCCTTGTGGAACACCACAAGAAATGGCGTAACGCCTGGAAGTATAGGTACCCAGTGTAACACAGTATTCTCTTTTGCTTAAATAGGATCTGAACCAGTCTAAGACAGGACCTGATAGACCGACCCAAGTCTGAAGTCGGTCGAGTAAAATCTCATGGTCAATGGTGTCAAAAGCAGCACTCAGATCTAAAAGAGCAAGGATAGCCAAGTTTCCTAAGTCCCGAATAACTTACAGATTGTTTAAGACCCTAATCAGAGCTGTTTCTGTGCTATGGTTTGCCCGGAAAACCAGACTGAAAAGTCTCATTAAGTGAATTTGCATTGAGATAGTTATTGAGCTGTATGGATACTATTTTTTTCAATTATTTTACCAAGAAAAGGTAGATTAGAGATTGGTCTGTAGTTACTGAGCACAGAAGACTCAAGATTACTTTTCTTCAGCAGGGGCCTAACAATTGCAGTTTTAAAAATTTGTGGAAAAACTCCTTGCTATAGGGACTGATTAATGATATTCAGGATATCAGGTAATAAGCAGTTCACAACAGTTTTGAGAAATTTAGTGGGTAATGGATCTAAAGTGCAGGTAGAAGAATTTAAATGTGATATGACCTGTATAAGTTTACTGGAGCTGACAACTGAAAAGGAGGACAGATTACATTGCAACGGACTAGCTGGGGAGTTGGAGACCTTACAAGGGGGGCAAGTGCTGACAATGTTTTGTCTTATAGAAGTAATTTTGTCATTAAAAAATTCTGCAAACTCGTTGCACTTTGCACTTGTGAGAAGTTCTGATGATAATTCAACTGAGGGATTAAGTAACCTATGGATAGTATAAAATAATTATCTAGGGTTGTCTTTGTTGCAGTCAATTAAATTTGAAAACTAAGCTTTTCTTGCAGACCTCATTGCATTATTTAACATTTTCAGATGAGTCTTATATTTTGTCATGGTGAACTGTAAGATTTGTGCGCTTCCATTTCCTTTCTGCTCTCCTGGAGTCTCTTCTTAATTTTACAATGGGTGTACTGTTTCTCCATGGGGTTTTAGTTGTCCCAGAGACAGTCTTTGTTTTTAAAGGTGCAACAGAGTAGATACATTTAGACAGCCTGAGACTAAAATTCTCAGCATAAGTGTCTACTAGGGGGGAAGTAAGAGGAGAGAGAGATGACATGAGCTCCATGAAGGTCGTGGCAGAATCAGCATAGAGATAGCGCTTACTGACAGTTTTCTTATCACTCACAGTTTTGGTACATACTGAAATCTCACAAAAAACACAATAATGGTCAGATATGGCAACATCAACAATCTGTGGGTGGCTGACAGTTAGGCCACATGAGATTACCAGGTCGAGTGTGTGACCATGTTTGTGTGTGGGGCCAGTTACATGCTGAATAAGGCCAAATGAGTTAAGTAACTGTGAAATTAACAGTCGATAGATCAGAAATTACATCCATATGGATATTAAAGTCACCAGTGATTAAGACATATTCAAAATCAGTTAAAATCCTAGAAAGCAGTTCTCCAAAATCATCAAGAAAACCTTTGTTTAGTCTAGGAGGATAATATAGAACTAATAAAAACACAGACTGTTCACTCTTCAGATGCACTGCAAGTTATTCAAATGTTTCAAAATCTCCCAGAGAAATATGTTGGCAGCACAAAGTATTGTGAAACAGGCAGGCAACCCCACTACCCTTCTTATTAAGTCTAGGGACACTGAAATATCTAAAACCTGGTGGAGATGTTTCATTTAGGACAAAATTATGATTACTGTTAAGCCACGTTTCTGTCAGGAAGATGATATCCAGCTTATGGTTTTCAATAATTTGGCTAATTACAAAAGACTTATTTGTTAATGACCTTTACATTTAGAATAGCAAATTTAAGAGACTGTGCTGTGACATGATTCTTTGTACAATTCACCCTGATTAGATTACTTGTATTTAAGAACCTCTTTTGTCTTTTTTGACCATGCCACCAAGTATTGCAAATGACAGGGATATTCTGAAAAGTAGCACGGTTACCTATATGTCAGACATACTCACTGTGAGGGACTCCTGAGGAGATCCTGGTGTGCGGTACTTACTGAGCTTGGTTAGAAGTCCATGCATACCATTAATTTTTTCTGCCAGATTTCTTAGAGTGGTGACAACTGGGCGAAGGGGTGATTGTGACAGTGAGGTCAACTGCTTGCTGGTGGTGCCAATCATCCTGTAGCTGATGTTGTTTAAGGCTGTCGAAGGTGGTTGAGAAATGCTGTAGAGAAGGTAGGAAATGAGCATTCGAGTCCCAGAGATATTTGGATGAAATCCGTCCGCTTTAAAAAAAAAAAAAGTCCTTCTCTCCCAAAACAAAACTGAAGTTGTCCATGAAGTGCATGCCTCGAGGAGCACATGTGGAGGCCAGCCAAGTGTTAAGTGCTAGCAGCCTACTGAAGCTACCATCCGATTGTGGGAATGGGGCCTGATGAAAGTGAAAAGTGAAAGTCGTGACGTATTGTCAAGTATGGTGACCCATACTCGAAATTGGTGCTCTGCATTTAACCCATCCAAGTGCACACACACAGCAGTGAATAGTGAACAAACACACACTCACACACCATGAACACCCGGAGCAGTGGGCAGCCATTGCTCCACCGCCCGGGGAGCAATTGGGGTTCGGTGCCTTGCTCAGGGGTACCTCAGTCATGGTATGGAAGGCAGAGAGAGAGTGCTGTTCATTCACAATCCTCACCTTCAATTCCTGCCGGTGCGAGAATCGAACCGGGAACCTTCAGGTTACAAGCTCAACTCCCTAACCATTAGGCCACGACTTCCCCCAGATATATACTTTGACTGATGTAGAGTTGAAAGAGTCCAGAAGGCGAAGAAAATCCTGTTTTAGCACTTGCTGTTTAAACAGATTGCTGTTTAGGGATGTCATTTGAGCCAGCATGGATAATTATTTCATCAGCTTTGGAGTTTTCCTTTAGGACCTGGGGGATATTTTCCATAATGTCACATACGGTACCCCTGGGAAAGCAAATAGTTTTAATTGTTTTGTTTTTGACATCCCTGATTATTGAGTCTCCAAAAAGTAAGGTGGTGTTGTCAGAGGATTTGAATGCAAGGTTCCTATGAGATGTAGAGATTTGATGCCGAGGATACTCTAATGGGTTAGCGGGGGGACTAACAGTGCGCTGGTGACCCTTAGTGTGAGAGTATAAGCCTCTTTTGTTACGGGGCTGCATCAATTTTGAAGTGTCATCAGACAGCTTAACATGGTTCTTGGAATGACGTTTTGTTGATTTAGGCATTACAGCACATTCCATATTAGAGAAAGGACCTGGAGCAGACGAAGCCACAGAAGGCTTCTCTGTGGGAGATGTTGATTCAGACAAAGGTTCATACCTGTTTTCAAGAATGAGAGATTGTTGATGAGGTGGGGAGCGCTGTCTAAGTGTGTTTTTATTCACACTTTTCTTCTCCGGAATGACAGTCCAAGGTTGTTTCTGAGGTAATCCAGGGGTGGATGATAGAATCAGTTTTGGTTTAGCACCGAGCCTCTCCCATCTGGCTGAGACATCCGGGTTTGAGCTTAAGCCATTCCAAGGAATTGTGGCATCTCAGCCAGCCACTTGAGTAAACGGGACCAACAATGAGTCTAGAAATAGTTCATCTTCCCTAATTTGATACAACGTGGGTGACAGTTAAAGGGTCACCCCGTGTTTGTGCGTGTCTCATTAGTGCATGTTCACGGAGAGTTTGTGTGTTTGTGCCCGTTGAGTTTGTGTGTTTGTGCGCATCTCAGTGTATGTTTGGGGAGAGTTTGTGTGCGGTGAGTTTGTGTGTGTTTGTGCGCGTCTCATTAGTGTATGTTCGGGGAGAGTTTGTGTGTTTGTGCGCGGTGAGTTTGTGTGTGTTTGTGCGTGTCTCATTAGTGTATGTTCGCGAGAGTTTGTGTGTTTGTGCGCGGTGATTTTGTATGTGTTTTTGCGCATCTCAGTGTATGTTCACGAGAGTTTGTGTGCGGTGAGTTTTTGTGTGTTTGTACACGTCTCATTAGTGTATGTTCGCAGAGAGTTTGTGTGTGTTTGTGCGCGTCTCATCAGTGTATGTTCGGGGAGAATTTGTGCACGGTGAGTTTGTGCGTGTTTGTGTGCGTCTCATTAGTATATGTTCAGGGAGAGTTTGTGTGTTTGTGCGTGGTGAGTTTGTGTGTGTTTGTGTGCGTCTCAGTATATGTTCAGGGAGAGTTTGTGTGTTGTGTGCGGTGAGTTTGTGCGCTAGTGTATGTGTGCGGAGTGTGTGTGTGTGTGTGTGCGTGCATTTCATATATATTTGTTTGAGCACTTACAGTATACATGTATGTGTGGCTGTTTCATATACAGGTGCATCTCAATAAATTAGAATGTTGTGGAAAAATTCATTTATTTCAGTTATTCAACTCAAATTGTGAAACTCGTGTATTAAATAAATTCAATGCACACAGACTGAAGTAGTTTAAGTCTTTGGTTCTTTTAATTGTGATGATTTTGGCTCACATTTAACAAAAACCCACCAATTCACTATCTCAACAAATTAGAATATAGTGACATGCCAATCAGCTAATCAACTCAAAACACCTGCAAATGATTCCTGAGCCTTCAAAATGGTCTCTCAGTTTGGTTCACTAGGCTATACAATCGTGGGGAAGACTGCTGATCTGACAGTTGTTCAGAAGACAATCATTGACACCCTTCACAAGGAGGGTAAGCCACAAACATTCATTGCCAAAGAAGCTGGCTGTTCACAGAGTGCTGTATCCAAGCATGTTAACAGAAAGTTGATTGGAAGGAAAAAGTGTGGAAGAAAAAGATGCACAACCAACCGAGAGAAACGCAGTCTTATGAGGATTGTCAAACAAAATCGATTCAAGAATTTGACTGACTGAGGCTGGGGTCAAGGCATCAAGAGCCACCACACACAGACGTGTCAAGGAATTTGGCTACAGTTGTCGTATTCCTCTTGTTAAGCCACTCCTGAACCACAGACAACGTCAGAGGCGTCTTACCTGGGCTAAGGAGAAGAAGAACTGGACTGTTGCCCAGTGGTCCAAAGTCCTCTTTTCGGATGAGAGCAAGTTTTGTATTTCATTTGGAAACCAAGGTCCTAGAGTCTGGAGGAAGGGTGGAGAAGCTCATAGCCCAAGTTGCTTGAAGTCCAATGTTAAGTTTCCACAGTCTGTGATGATTTGGGGTGCAATGTCATCTGCTGGTGTTGGTCCATTGTGTTTTTTGAAAACCAAAGTCACTGCACCCGTTTACCAAGAAATTTTGGAGCACTTCATGCTTCCTTCTGCTGACCAGCTTTTTAAAGATGCTGATTTCATTTTCCAGCAGGATTTGGCACCTGCCCACACTGCCAAAAGCACCAAAAGTTGGTTAAATGACCATGGTGTTGGTGTGCTTGACTGGCCAGCAAACTCACCAGACCTGAACCCCATAGAGAATCTATGGGGTATTGTCAAGAGGAAAATGAGAAACAAGAGACCAAAAAATGCAGATGAGCTGAAGGCCACTGTCAAAGAAACCTGGGTTTCCATACCACCTCAGCAGTGCCACAAACCGATCACCTACATGCCACGCTGCATTGAGGCAGTAATTAAAGCAAAAGGAGCCCCTACCAAGTATTGAGTATATATACAGTAAATGAACATACTTTCCAGAAGGCCAACAATTCACTAAAAATGTTTTTTTTTTTTTTTTTTTTTTTTTTTTTTATTGGTCTTATGAAGTATTCTAATTTGTTGAGATAGTGAATTGGTGGGTTTTTGTTAAATGTGAGCCAAAATCATCACAATTAAAAGAACCAAATACTTAAACTACTTCAGTCTGTGTGCATTGAATTTATTTAATACACGAGTTTCACAATTTGAGTTGAATTACTGAAATAAATGAACTTTTCCACGACATTCTAATTTATTGAGATGCACCTGTATGTGTATGCATGTATGTTTACGTGAGTGAAGTTTGATTTAAACCCTATACGGCGCCTCATATTAACCCTTTAACTGTCACCTGCTATTTTTAAACACAGGCATAAAAGTGCACTATCCAAACTTTAATTGTTATAATTCATGAACGCTTTTGAATACAGACCTAAGATTGGACTCTTTTAAAGAAGACAATCAGCAGATTATTGCAAAAGTGCAGTTGTAAAATGCATTTTCGGCCAGCGCCACATATTGTGTAGGCATGAATTAGCCGAAGACGATCAATTGTTTCATTTTTGGTGTGAAAGTATCATTCTCTGGAAGGCAGATGGGGCCAAAAGTCTTTAAATAGAATGCGTGAAATTTGACCATGTCAATAACATGCACTGTTTGTCTGTGGTAACGTTACATCATGCACAGCAGCCAGTAGTTGCTGTATTTCAGACTATATTTGCATATGTAACACCATGGTATGTTGGTATACAACACATCATGTTTATTCATGAAGGAAGTTGTAACTGTTGTAATTTATTTTTATTATTATTATTTTTTTTATTATTATTTTTTTATTTTTTATTTTTTGTTCTCAGCGATATGCTTGTTGTGTTTCCTGGAGTTTTGACGTGTTTTATATACTCGGTATTGTTTCTTAATGGTTTCTTAATAAAATCAGCAACCACCCCCCACCTAAAACAAAACATCTTCCTGTCCCCCTGCTTTATCAGATAAAATGAAAATGCCATCAACTATCCTGAAGACAGCAGGTTCCCTTCAGAGATACACTATATTGCCAAAAGTATTGGGTCACCCCTTCTAATGAACAGGTTTGACTACTTTAGTAATTTCCATGAGTACAAATCTTAATGTTTAAGCATATAATGATATTCTAGGGAATTGTGTGCTTCTAATTTTAAAGCAACAGTTTGGACAGGACCCTTTTCTATTCTAACATGACAATGCCTCTGTGTATAAGGCAAGGTTCAAAAAGAAATGATTGATTTAGTCAGTGTGGAAGAACTTGACTGGTCTGCAGAAAGCCAAGTCCTAATCCAAGCTGAACACCTCTGGTGTGACTTTAAATGCAGATCTTGAGCCAAAAACTCATCACCAAACACCAATGACTTGAAATATCAGAAATGTGTTTAAAAATCATATCACCGTTATTGAAAAAAAAAAAAATTATATCGTGATGCATATTGATATTGAATTATTGTCCAGTCCTACGTTAACTCAAAAAGTGCGTGTGGACACGGTCAAATTTCATGTGTTCTGTTTAAAGACTAACCACTAACCAAACAGTCTACTAATACTCTAATGAGTGCTAGCTGACATGTAGTTGCAAAGTTGTTTATAGTTAGAATGTCTAAAGTGGACTATCAGAATAAAGTTTTACCTATTTAATTGATATTGCACAGAAGTAAACTCTTTTTATAATGTTGATTAGCCTTATAATGAAGTAAGCACACTTTAATTTTAACCTTAAAAAAAGCTGAAATACAGTGTATAGTTGTAAAAGCATACTGAATGTGATTTTTTTTAACACCATGCAATGCTCTGAGCATTTTTTCTGTGTTCCTAACATTGTAAAAAGATGACTTGCATGTTTATAGTGATCTGACAGGCAAAGTGTCTGGATTAATGGAACACAGCCAAGAGACTCAAGTGTCTCTGGTTGCTTGACATGAGATTCATAAAGAGTCTTTTGACTTCTGCCCTGTACAGTCCATTAAAGACCCATTCATCATACTACACATATCTCAGAGGGAGTGAAATGAGTTTTTACTGAGGTTTTCAGAACTGATGTTTGCTAATCAGTCCTTGCTCACATAACACATTCAGCTGAGTGCACATCATTACTCAACATAATTATTTTAAACACTCGGAAAAATGTAAAATAATTACAGAATGGTTAACACTGATAGACGCTCCTTCAGCAGAACACAAAGTACAAACCAACAGCAATGGTAAAAAAAATAAATCAGTAAAAAAATAAGAAAACAGATTTCTAACCATACACTGTCAACATTATCTGTGTACAATGAAAATTCTGGGGATTTGTAAACAGAAATCAGTGATATCATTGTATTTAAAAGCTATAATAATTAGCTTCATTAAAACAAATTGGAAAAATTCTAATTTCTCATGGTTTGAGTAGCTCAGACGTGCAGTATTTCTCTTAAAGGTGTCTGTTTGCTCTGTTGAGTACCTACAAAACAATTTTAATCTTTTGTCAGCCTGTTTACGCTTCACGTATCTAAAAGGGCGACACTGTGTGCTTCATGCAAGTTATCAGTATCAGTGTAAATACTGTAACTAGAGAGACAATTGAAAATATCTGCGACGAGTATTTTACAACTGAAAATAGGCCAAGAATTGTATATCAGATAAGAAATTAACACAAGGGGTATTATGGTAGTAATATAGAATATAGAGTTAAATCTATATAGAATAGAATCATATCTAAACCCCCAATTATTCCGTTATTCAAATTCACAAGAACAGATAAACCTGAAATAAGGTCATTTTAACAAGCCAAACAGTAGTGAAAATAGTTAGAAAATAATTATGAGAATGCAGATCATGTGTGATTTATGTTTGGGTCATATCTTTACTGGCACAGGCCCTAGATCAACGGTTCTCTGCCAGACATATCTACAAAGCCAGGACTTTGTCAGTCACTGGGATTACATGTTTATCTTCTGCAGATCCTGATGTTCTCTAGTTATATGACCAAAGAGTGTCAGAATATGTCATTGTTTATACTCTGTAATTTGTGGCGTAAAATGTTTGTGTGAAAATTACACTTTGTTGCCAGCTATTTAAGAGATAATTTACCACTTTTACCACTTTTTGATTCAGTACTGCTAGTAATATATATATATATATATATATATATATATATATATATATATATATATATATATATATATATATATATATATATATATATATATAAAGATGCTGTAACGTCATTTTAAATTCACTTTGGACTGCAATTTCTGCCAGTAGGTGAAAATAAGAAGTTAATTGGTTTAATTTATATATAGGCCAATGTGTTTAATGTTCAATTTACAGTTTTTTACGATTGCTTAGGCACGATTTTAAAAACAAGGCTCATTTTGTCAAAACACAACACACAATTCACACATCCAGACACACAAGTATCAGAACACATCAGATCTTTTGCACTTAATTCAAAACTTTACAATAATTTAACAAAACCCAATTTTGGCACCGTATGGCACACACGTTTCATACAACCTGATTCTGTTTGAACCACTTACACACTGTGGTGCTCAATCTTAAACACATGTAACATTTCTACATTTTTCTAATGATATACTAGTCTGGGTTTGATTTTTTTCTGAAATATTGTTAGAGTACAGTACATGATTGACCAAACACAACACACAAGACCAGCACTGTATATTTATGAAAATATTTATTTCTCCACATTGTAAAATCAGTCAATACATCCATGCATTTCCAAAGGTTGCATATTGCACTGAAAATCAGAACATATTCTAAATGCAATATACAACATAAACAACAGAAAGATTTGTGGAGAGAAAAAGAAAGCATAAAAAATAAACAAAACAAAACAAAACGAAAAAAAAACCCTCAACATCATCTCTTCGCTGAATCTGGCCATAGCAATTTGTCCACATCCTCTCTCGCAAGACAGTGAGGGAAGAATCTTCTTGAGTGGCGAATCCATCCTTGCACAGATCCTGAATCAATCAGGTCACAGGCCTCCTCCACGGCTTGAATGAGGGATATCCTGACAAAGGGCTGGAGATCGTAAACCATCCAATGCCATGCCAAAAAAAAAAAAAAAAAAACAGTTTTGGACCACAGCAGATCAGTGGAAAGATACATTGTCCCAGATGACAATGTATCTCATCTGCTCTGCATCCATTTGGTCTTCTGCTGTGACAATATTGTGTAGTCTGTCTAAAAATGTGAATATGTGGGCCATGTTGTAAGGGCCTAAGTTGGCATGCTGGTGGAAGACCCCATTCTGCATGATTGCAGCATATATTGTGATGTTACCACCACGTTGACTCAGGACATTCAAAATAGCTCTGTGGCCAACGATGTTTCTCCCTCTCCCTCATACTGCAACATTGCCTCATCATGTTTTGCCTTTTTATAGCGCTTGCACCTGATTGTTGAGTTTACAGTTAAGCACCTAAGTGTCTGCACACCTGAGGGCTGTGTTTGATCAATTAGTTTATAGGTGTGGTATTTTGGAAAGCAGTGTCTTGAAATGGCAAAGAAGTGACATCATGTTAGATTTCTGTGTCTAATGTAGAGAAGTGTGTTTAGTGTCTTGCAAAACAATGTGTGTAGTGTTTTGCAAAAAGTGTGAGGAATGTGCTTATAGTTCTGCAGATCTGGACTGAGGTTTTGCTCCTTGAGTGTAAGGTTTCACTAACTGTGTGTTATTTTTCATTTTAGAGTGTAAGCAATCGTAAAAAAACTGTAAATCAAATCAACGTCACGTCAAGGTTTTTTGACATAGTTTTGATGCCAATCTGATGTCTTTTCAACATCAGTTGCCCACTGGGTTGGTTTACTTTGAAAAGCAAAGCACAAAATACAGCTCAGAAAAAGTTAGTTCAGAGAAAAGGACTTGAATCAGTTCTTTGCATATGCTATTTGGTTTGGGGGGGTTTTATGCAATGCAATGACATTCATACATTATGAGAGTGGCTTAAGAGAATAAATCATTTCTTGGGCTACTGTAGAGAGAGGTTCAACTTGCTGTTACTTTGTTCTATTGTCTGAGGTGAAGAGGGGGCTGTGTTGCGTGTGCGCGTGCCTGCGTGTGTGTGTGTGTGTGTGTGTGTGTGTGTGTGTGTGTGTATGCGTGTGCACCCAAACTGTATTGTGGGGACAAATTTGTACCCAGAAGTGATCTAAACCTGACAAAACCTGAGAAACCAGAATTATTCCTTTTTTAATGATTGTTATTTTTAACAAATATATAAAATTGTAAAAATACAGACATTTTGCAGAAAGTCAGGAAATGGTTATACCCAATTTTTTTTTTTTTTTTGGTTCCCATGAGGAAAAGAGTGCATAAATCTCTTTTTTTTTTTCTTTTTTTTTTGCATTTAGTAAAAATGCAGAGAGTTTTCTGTGAGACTGGTAGAATACCCTTACCAAAAAGTAGTGTACTTCGAGTTTATTTTAAGTATACTTAAGTAAATTTCAAGTATATTTTTAAGTATACTTTATGTAGTAAGTATATAAATATCAGTGTACTAGTAGTATTCTTGTAGGCGTACTATTTCAATACTCCTTGGGACTAAATTGGCCCACTTTCTAGTATATAAAAGTATACTTTTAAGTATACTTTAAGTATAACAGTAGTCAACTTTGAGTACACAATTAGTTTACATCAATGTTTTTAGCTTGTAATGCAACTATACTAAAAGTGAACTTAAAGGTATGCTGATAGTTTACTAATTAGATACTTGTAATAGCATTTTTGTACACTTTGAAGGATAGTCTCAGTAAACTACTAGTTTAGTAGTTTTATACTGAAAGTATACTCGTAAGTTTTTTTTTAAGTGAACTTTACATCATACTTTCTATGTCTCTATTTAGGTATTAATTTGTATATATTTTGTTGTATGAATATCTGAACATACAAAACATCAAAAGAAAGAACAGAGTATCTGCTTGTAAACAAAAACATTTTATTCTAGCTTCATGCATTCTTTTTTTTAAACACTTAAATGTGGGTAAGTTTCATAAATAAAAAATGAAGAAACAACATTTTGAACAAAAAGCTGAAAAAAAAGGCTATCAATTGGATTCAGAATCATAATCAAAATGTAGATGGCGTTGATCAACGCCGCAAAGCGTGACAGTCATTATTACCTCTTCACTGGTTGAAATTTTATTCGTACACAGTTTTGATGCTGTTTTATGTCTGATGATCATGTTAGACGATGGCTGCATCCGAAAACTTAGGCAGCTGACTTGCTGCCTCGCTGCCTTATGAGGCAATGACTTTGCAGGCAGTGTTTTTGCATGAAGGCACCTCACGAAACTGATTTCGACAGACTTCTAAGGCAGCATAACGGTTTATCTGAAACAAAATAGAATGAGTTTTGCTGATAACTAAACGAATATTTGATTACTATAATACAAACTTCTCACTAGAAATAACATCAAAAGTGCAAAAAGTTAATCAGAAATATACATTTACACACAAACTAACCACCAAACACTATTTTCAGACGCCATCTTTATTTTTTATCTCAACCGTCAAGGAATGGAACGCACAGGATTGTGGGATATCAGAGGCAGTGAAGGATACATCTATGCTGCCTTCAAAAATTGATCAGATGAAGGCATCTCATGAGACAGGAAGTGAAGCTAACTTTGGATTCGAACATGCCTTGATGCCTTCCCGCCTTGGAATGTGTCCTCCAAAGTCAGCATTTTTCAGTTTTTGGATGCAGCCTACATGTGGAAGCATCTGTTGTTTCGGTTTCTTCTTCACTTGTATTTTGGAAATTCTGTACAGAAGATGTGTACTAGCACCCCCTACCATATAACAATAAAAACACGGATTCTAGGAGCGCAAGTATAGCTCAAATATATTTAGACTTTTTCTAAGTTTAAATCAAGTATGCTTAAATGTCATTTTAAGTATATTTCTGAGAAGTACATTAAGCCCATTTCTGAGAAGTACATAACAAGTAGACTAAACGTAAACTTTCCTATTTTTAGTTTAAAAGAAGTATACTAATAGCACACTTGAATAAACTTGTTTTTCGTAAGGGTATACAAATTGTACAGAACAAAAATGTCTATGAAAAGTCCCCATAAAACATGGAAACCCAGTGTGTGTGTGTAAAATAGAGGGAAAGAATTTAAGCTCACTTTCACTCCCATGTTGTGAACTTTATGGGAATTGTCCCCTATTGTATGCTGTAAATTGCTGAAAAGTACTTTTATTTTTCTGTTTGACTTTTACAAACTGTCCAGCCAAAATTTTGGTCACAGCTGAGTTCATTCATGTATCTCATGGTCCTGAAAGTTCAGAGTGTGCAGAACTGTAATCTCGACAAAGGGTGAAAACTTTGAAGTGAACTAAAATGTAAGTTTCAATTTACAGTATGTAACATTTTAAGTCACTACATAGTTTCCAGTCTTAGCTTTGATGAAATTTATATTATTCTAAAATGTGAAAAATAGTTACAATCCACTAGTTTGTTCTCCAAGTTGGAACAGAATAAAAGTTTAGCTGCTTGTAGTCTTAAAATCAAATGGAGATCAATGTTTAAATAAGGCCAGATTATGCCCTTCTCTGATAGACTTAAAGTGTGAATGAAATGAGAGTTTGAAGGGGGGAAGAAAAACTAAGGATTTCTCATCAATTTTGCCTGCCTCTTCTCCTCTCTCTCACTCACTCTTTCTGCCCCGTAGCTTAAACCCGCCCCCTGTTTCATTAGCTGGACCTGCCCTATAAATACTTTCTTTTGGCAGAGAAACTTACTCAGTGCCCTCAGAAACCCCCACACTAACACATCCGTGTGCCCAGAGCTGCCAGTCATGAAGGAGCTGAAGAGCAAAGCGTTCTGGAGGGCCGTTTTGGCCGAGCTGGTGGGTATGACCCTCTTCATCTTCCTCAGCATTACAGCTGCAGTTGGAAACACCAACAATGACAAACCAGATCAGGAGGTCAAGGTGGCTCTCGCGTTTGGCTTGTCCATCGCCACTCTTGCCCAAAGCCTGGGTCACATCAGCGGAGCCCATCTGAATCCAGCTGTGACGCTGGGCTTGCTGGCCAGCTGTCAGATCAGCTTGCTGAAGGCTGTGATGTACATCGTGGCCCAGATGTTCGGTGCAGCGCTGGCGAGTGGCATCGTGTATGGCGTCACCAAAGGGGATGCCCTGGGGCTAAATACGGTGAGCAATCTGATCTTCAGTATCTCTGCTAAGACATCTGTCTCTGACTGCTCTGTTTACATGATTACATGAGTCTCATACTGTAGTTCCAATTCAGTTTTTCTTTCTAATTTAAAATAATATGTACATTTTTCAATGAATCTCCAAACTGGAATAATCTGTAATTAAATGTAAATTTTAAGTCTAAGAAATTTATGATTTGTTAAATTTCACGAATAAATAATTAGTTACAAAGAAAGATGTAGAAATTTAGAATTTTTCTACACTGTTAAAAATATATAAAATCTGAATTTGGTTTTATACAAGTCAAAAATATTATGAACAAATCTAACTATATTAGGTTAAAGCAAGAAAATGCATTTTAAGGTTCAGATAACACACACACACACACACACACACACTCATCTCCTTCAGGTAACAGCTTTGTATTTTCACTTTTTTACAGTAAACTGCTGCTGTTTATATTACAGTTTATATTGCATGTATTTTACCTGTTGGAAAAAAGTTTAAAAATACAAAACAACAACAACAACAATTGGTAAACAAAGCAACCCAGTGCCCAGTTTATTGTAGTTACATATTATAATATATCAGTAATATATCTGTAAATATTTATATAAAATATGTAAAACTATAAATAAGTTTATATATATTATAAATAAGTTTATATATATATATATATATATATATATATATATAATTTCTTATTTTCATTTACTTTAACCTGATGTTCTAAAATAACTAAAACAAAAATAAAAATTTATAAAAACTATATGGACATTTAAAACTTTTAAAACAAATTAACAAAAAATTCAAATGAAAACAGAAAATGTAAATATAAAAACTGATTCAAAATATTAATGAAACTATAATAGTTGCTCACTGATACTAAAGCAACACTGCTCAGTGCGTCAGAATCAGTCACTGTGAATGGGCGTGTGGGCTGACAATACTCTTATCATCCGTCTTCAGAGGCGGCGTTCTTTCCAGTGATTATGTTTTCTTTCCAGTGATTATGTTTTCTTTCCAGTGATTATGTTTTTCTTCTTTTCAAGAATGCGTAATGTACTTATTTGCTTTGCCAGTAAACAGAGTCATATCATGTTATTGCTGAGTGACATCACATCAAAAGGCTGACCTCTCTTACTTGCATAAATGTGCATTTAAATTTAAATTATTATCCCTGCTTATATCCTGTTGTATAAGTGATCAAATGAGTCTCTTGAGTGTTTCCTCTGCTTTAAATGGATTGTGATGCTTATGCATGCAAATACATGATTAGAAATACTGATTGGCCGTTTGAATCTCCACAACAATCTAACTAAATCAATTTTTTTATTTACAGATCAGTGGTATTTCTCCCGGTCAAGGTGTTGGTATTGAACTCTTCGCTACCTTCCAGCTAGTGTTGTGTGTCATAGCAACCACAGACAAAAGAAGGCGGGACGTGGCGGGCTCCGCCCCTCTGGCCATCGGCCTCAGCGTTTGCCTGGGCCATTTGACAGCCGTGAGTAATCAGCATTCACTCTTCTCCTGCTGCTGTCTCTTTTCTGCATCAGCCAGCATTCCTGTAACTGTTGTAAATACTGCCAGGGTTAACATATCAATACATAAAGCAACATGACATAAATAGAGGGATGTTTAAGTAGGTAAATTATTTTCTGCTTTAAGAGAAATAAAAATAAAGTAGCATAACTGATTCAAAAATGGTCAGCTTATTTCTCTTGCTCAATCACCCATGACTCCTTTGTTTTTCTGTGTTTAGATCAGTTTCACGGGATGTGGGATCAATCCGGCTCGATCCTTCGGCCCTGCATTGATTCTTCGAGATTTTACCAACCACTGGGTAAAATTACATCTCTGTTTTCCCCTTTGAAAATTAATACATTATATCTAAAACATAATAGAGAATGAATATGTTAAATGTAAACCATTTATCAGAAGACAGACTCAGCTCATGTTGAACTTTTATCGTTAATGAGTAACAATTATATTGTTTTAGATGAATGCCTAGTCAAGAATAATCTATAGTTAAAACACATGTTTGTGTATTGTTTGCTAAGGGTTACTTAGTGTACTTCAAGTCCCAGATAGCACACGTACATGCAGAGACGTCTATTTAAAGGGACAGTTCATCCAAAATTGAAAATTCTCTCATCATTTCTCTCATCCTTAAGTTGTTTCAAACCTGTATGGGTTTTGTTCTTCTGTTGAGTATGATATTTTGAGGAATGTGAGTATCGAACAGTTTTTGGTCCCCACTGATTTCCATAGCTTCTTAAAAATACTATGGAAGTCAATGTGGACCAGAAACGGTTTGGTTACCCAGATTCTTTAAAATATCTCCTTTTGTTTTGGGCAGTAGAAAGAAACTCATACAGGTTTGAAACAACTTGAAGGTGAATAAATGATGACAGGAATTTCATTTTTCGATGAACCATCCCTTTAAGGTCTATCTTTTCATCCTGCAAATGTATTGTTTGCTCACCTGCAATAGGGTGTTAAATAGCCATAATAAAAATGTATTTAAGATATTTATGAGATATTTGTACACAAAGACATGTTAGAGATGAAGTTGGTGATATGAACAAACCCCTTACCTTAAGTATGTTTGATATGGACATGTATGATACCTCGAATTTGGCTTGTTGAGAAGAAATGAGCTATTAAAAAAATCTGATTACACTGCATACTTACATTGGAGGAGGACTCAAGTCAAATTTGGAGACCAGAATATCAGAGAGACTGGCAGTGACCTTTGACCTGGGCCAATAAGCAAACCCAGAATACGATACATTGGGAGAAAGAGAAAAAAAAAACACACATTATTTTGATGGTCCTCTTTTGAAATACTGTTGACCATAAGTATCTTTGCAAGTACGTCAACTAATTCTCATTAGCACTAGGCTCTCATTAACCCAGGATAGGGTTAGGGTTAGGGTTAGTACAATAAGTTGAAATGCACTTGCAAGGTAACTTATAGTCAATAGAATGCCTAAAGTGGACCAAAATTGCCAATATATTTCACAAACAATTACAATGAAATAGCAAGTAACATGTTTAAACGAATTAAACTAAATTTTGAATATGAAAAACTTACTCCAATAAAATTTAAAAAGTAGTAAAACATACTCAATAAAATTTAGACTAAAAAAACATCAATAAACATCAAAAAATCTTTTTTTATATAGTAGCAGCTGACCACATGCACTAACAACAAATCAGAAAAGCTTCGCATTTTAGCACCAGTAAGCACCCTCAGGAATGTTTTATATGATATTACATAAGCGATCCCACCCACAAACACAAATAGACTTTTAAATATTTTTGAATTTGTTGTTTCCAGTCGATGTTTGAAATGATTTCTCTTCTGTTTTCAGGTCTATTGGGTAGGCCCTATGTGTGGAGGTGTGGCAGCTGCGCTGGTCTATGACTTCCTTCTCTACCCTAAACTGGACGACTTCCCCGACCGCGTGAGGGTGCTGATGTCTGGCCCGGCCACAGACTACGATGTCAACGGTACTGACGATCCCCCTGCTGTCGAAATGTCATCAAAGTGATATGATACTCTGCATATTTAGTGTAAGATATTCTTCAAGACCACAAAACATCTGTAAATATACCTGTTTTTCCCACAGGGAAATAGCATTAATTTTAATTGACTATATGCCAGTGTGCAATTGCAAATGTAAAACTGTCTTTGTAGTTGTTCAAAGGGACAGCTGGCATTTTGTATTGACTGATTAGAGTTTTGTATTATTGTTTGTACTCTTATTTAGTGAATCAGTATGTACCTCAGGAAATTTATACAGTTTTCACTATTTTTTTTCTCAAACACTGTTTTTGTCAACTTTTTTGACTTTCTATTGTGTTACGTGTACACTATGATATTGTTTTTTGTAATTAAACTTCAGAATGTTCAATCCTTAAGTGTTTTTCTTCAAATTACAAATTAAATTCCAAGACAAAAGGTTTAAATATTAGTTGAAATCACATATGCAAGGGTTAACATCACATATCAGTCAAATACATTTTTGAATCAATAATGAAGGGATTACTTTGGAGGGTGTATCCTTGAAATTTTGAAAAAGCCTGCTTTGTTTTAAAATGTGGGTGCCTGTCATGTAATTCACTGATGGCAAGTCGAAACTGAACCCAAGTGCAGTTTATTTTCAGATAGTCTGACAGATAAAACATAAACAGTACCAAATGAAGACTTGACTATAACTATGATCCTGAACCTCAGCTATGATACTTTAAACTTCAGACAGTGGGTAAACTCAAACAAAGGGACTATAGGGAAACAAGAGGGCTATAAATACTAGAGCTAATTAGTGTAGCGAGACACAAATGAGAACAATCTGGAAATCACAGAAGGGAAACAGGAACTACAACTACAAACTAAAATACTAGACAACAAAACAAGAGCACAAAAGACACAGAACCCTGACAGCAATATTTCAATTTCAAAGATGCTGTATGTCCCATAAGCCTTGTTTTGATATTTCTGTAGTCTAAGTCTTCCTTGAAAAGTGTCAGCTAAATTAATACATGTATTGAACCTTCTCTAATCTTGCCTGGGTCCTAATGGGGAGAGTAAAAAATGTCAAATTAAAAATTAATCATTTTTTTAAGCATGTGTTTTTGAGGAAAAAGAGAAAAGTGCATAATTTAAATTACATTTTTGGGAGGATTTTGGAGTGAAATGTGACCTGGATATTTTTGTATGTGTGTGTAAGTGAACTTGATGCAATTATGAAGCATATCGGAGAACGATCTTGGTGTAACATAAGCCATAGAGCAGCATGAAACAGTGTGTGATACACGCTTATCAAAGAACTGCCTGTACAGCATACACCAAAAAAAGTTCATTTCTTCATTTTTACACATGTACTAACACTATTATGTAATTTCAAATATTTATATAAAAGAATATCAATATTACTCAAATGATGTAATTGTTTAAACAGTTTATGTAACTGATGTTGATTTTTAAGACGACGTCCTAGTTTCATTGGCTGTGATATTGTTGGGTAATGATTGACCATCATTTTCTTTCAAATCGGCTTCTCTGAAGAGGAAAACAAAGTGCTGTTTTTAAACAAGAGAAGGATGTGAAGAATCTCAAAGTCAATAAACAAAAAACTCAGTCCACACATGTACGTAAATATTTGATACAGGTGAATAAGCCATCTTGCGCTTCTGGAAATGGTGTTTAATGATGTTTAATGGACTAGTAGCCACCCATGGATAAAGCCTGGAAGCCCACCTCCCTCCTTTGTGCATCTTATCCTGTCTTGTATCCTGTTCCACACCAAGGAATGTTGCATCACTTTTTCCTTATTGTTCCCAAGGTCATATAGTAAACCAATGCTCATGAATGAGTAGCCTGATAATAAATAAATAAATACATTTTCTGCATAATAAAAATGTTGTATTCCAGAGTTTACAATCTCTAAACAAAATAACATGCATTTATGAGACCACTTGTTAAAATATTTTGTACTGAATTTAGAAAAACATACTTTTCATTACAAATTATAAAAGTTTAATTGAGGCAGCTAATGAACATTAAAAATGTTGACAGCACCCCTGTCCCAAACAGCACCCTAAGGGGCCATACACGTCATGTCTTTTGCACTCTCAAGTTTGTTATTTCAAATGTAGACGAGCGACGGTCGCATTGCTCATGTGTTATGATGCATTAGTTTTTCACCACAGTGAGATGAAAACATCTCAACTTTTCAGATAGCCTCAAGTCGCAAGGTCATGTAGCTGACCAATCAGATTCATCCTTTCGGTAAAAACATTGAAAGCTCAGCCAAGATGGAGGAACAGCTGATCATAGCTGTACAGGGATAACTGTTTTTAAATAAATTTAGTAGCAGAGCTACTGTCCACCAAAGCATTTTTCACCAAGGCTTTTTTTAAAAATTGTTTTCAATGGGAGCATTGTTTTTTCAAACACCAGGATCACGAAATGCTAAGCGTCTATTACATGCTGAGCATTGAGAGCTTGGATGTTTTTCTGGGTGGTGAGAGTTGAAGAACGTTCAACTTCATCCCTGTCACTTTTTAGTCAGCCGTCCAATCACAGTGGAGGGGCGGGGCAAAAAAACCACACCGACCAATCGCCACATCCTGGTTGTTCAACAGCAAGACGACAACAAGCACAACAATAGAATAAAATCATTTAAAACAAGGGCCAGAGCAAGTACTTTACATTCTGTCAACATTTTTATATTCAGAAATAAATTATCTGCAAAATCAGATTATCCGTGGATATTCTGTCTCATATCAACAAAAGTGTCTCAACTGAAAAAAAAAAAAAAAAAAAACACTGTGCTGCAGAAGCACTCTCAAACTCACAGCTAGGTGGCTAAGCTGGCTAAAAACACATTGGCGAACACATTGTCACGTTTCGTTGGGAGGAACGAGAGAGAGACGTGGAGAAACGTTGAACAGTCTTTAATACTGGAATCACAGGGGAAAATCCATCACAGGAAACACACGACATCCAACAAGTAGACCCGACAAACACAAACTGAATGGACTGGGGCTTTTAAAGACAAGGAAATCAGGGGAAAACAAGACACACCTGGAGCAAATTAACACAATCAGACTGGTGAGAAACTGGGTCACAGGGAACACAACAAAACAGTCCAGGGGCGTGACACACATGGCCTAAACCTTTGCCGTATTCCACACTTTCTTTACGTAATGCCTCTTCAGGAGCTCTGCGGTGGAGCTCACCTCATGCAGTATTATAATCCTGCGATACCGGAGGCTGCAGTTTCAGGACTGCATTTTTAGGAGCCTAGTTTTTTGTGACAGTGCCACCTAGCTAATAGTACTCCATCAGAGGAGACCTGATTCAATCCTGAAACAAATAGGTGCAAAGACTGCTCTACCAATGGAAACAATTCAGTTTCATTATCTTCTTATCTGATTTTTAATGAGGCGATTTCAAACTTGAAATGTGCGAGGCTTCCTGTGTCATCCACTTCCAGTTATTTTTAGCTCTACAAAAACATTCAGTTATGCTGCTAGATGTTGCAGACTGGTATTTGTCATCATATTAGTTTAATTTATTAACGTAATCATAAACACACTCGTTTGTACGGACTATTTTAAGGTTTATTACACTTTAAGTCAGTTGCACACCAGACAAGTCACACCAGTCCACACTGCAGGTAATAAATTCAAGTCTCATGCATACAAAGAAAACAGCTTACATTTGCATTAAAAAAATAAGGTCTTTCATAAGGGCTCATAGATTGAAAAAAAAAATAGATTTAAATATTTCAAGAGGCTTACCAACAGTTATGTTTAGTGTTTAGGGATTGGTTAGGATAATACATCAATTAAGTTTAAACATTTAAAACCTAAATCATACATGAAAATTAATAATACAAATATATGATTGAATACTAAGTGCTATAAAATAGTATAAACTGCTAGTTTAAAAAAAAAAACAAAAAAAAACAAAACAAAAAAAACTATGGTCATGCACCTGTTTTGCTCCTTCAAAAGATCTCTAACATTTTGCTCTAACATCTGGAAGTGCATACCCTTATTTGGGTAGCATTTTATTTTACAGTCCTGCTCCACATGTACATACCATGTAGTTATTATAGTAATTACAATAACTAGGTAATAACTAGATACTAACCCTGAACCTACCCCTAAACCTAACCTTAACCCATGTAGTTACCTTATATTCTTCAGTACTTTCTTAGGTAAGTACATTGTCAGTGCCGGTGTTCTGTTGATTTGTGCTACCCTGTCAGATTTTGCTACCTCCCATTAAAACAGTAGGTAGCACAATTTGACAACGAAAAATGCTACCTGTCAAATTATGTTTTATTAATGTCTACACCTACCACAACCCTAAACCTACCCTTATAGTAATGCAAATACAGTAATTATGAGTTATATTCGCGTTTGTGGCTAGAAGGGATACAGCTACCGGAAACCAACAATAAATATTTTTTTCTACATATTAGATTGTGTTTTATTAATGTATACACCTACCCCAACCCTAAACCTACCTTTACAGTAATCCAGATACATTAAATACTGTTGTTCAGTGTGTGAAAAAATGATATAATATTGACGTGCGCATGCGCAGTAAGCCCTGGTAGGAAAATCTGACGGGTAGGATAAAATGTCAGGACACCGGCTCGTCCAACAGGCGGTACAGGCGGTCACCTGGGGCCCCACTTTAAAAAGGAGGGCCCCGCGGCCGCGAGGTTGTCAATTAAATTTCAAAGTGTGTTCGACTTGAAGCGGCGCTGACAGATCGGTGTTTGACATCGAAGTACTGCGAGAGCTATATACTAATGGACAGCTCTGCATGCTTTCCTATCCTATTGCAGTACTTCAGTGTTAAACACCGATCGATCTGCAGCACCCCTTTAAGTGCGTTTAAAAACATTTATTGTCGTTTTTGCTCCAAATTCATTTCATAACATCAGTCGAGTGTTTGAAATAACTTCCTTTTGTGATCTGACGTGGTTTCATATCACATAGCTAATGAGGCAAAATCATTTTATAATATTCTATACAGTGATATGTCGATTAGCATTGCATTATAAATATACATTATGCAAATAAAAATACCCGAGATGGCTTGAAGAACAGAGATACACCATTTAGTCACAATCGTATGTTTATTTTCTTCATTCTTCATCAGTTAAAACGTCCTATTTGCATTTTATTCAGCTACTGCAGCGATAGCATATGCCTTTGTCCATATGAGGGATTTCCTCCAACCTGATTTTTGCCAGTTTTCATTTTATGATTTTTTCACTTATGGTTTTACTCACGAGGGCACCCTCTGGCTACCAGTATGAATGAAACAGCAACAGCTACTCACTAGCCTACACCTTATTTTGGGAAAAAATAGGGAAAATAATACTATATACTAATACTAATTCTAAGTTTTTCTCCAGTGTAGAGGAGTTTGCTGTGCCTGTTTGTAGATCTGCACAATTTGGCCAAAAAAAAAATGTGTTGTTTTTATATATCAGTATGGCTACTAATAATTCTGATTATAGTTATAACTAAATAAAACATTAAACAAAGTAATAATTATCGATAATGATTATTATTAATATATTTTACAGAAAACTGCAGCATGACCTGTTAACATGCAGGAGGCCTATAACTATAATTGTTGAAAGGTCTAAGGATTTAGGCTATTATAAATTATTATGATTAAAAATCATTAACAGTAATTTCATAATTTTTGACAGGAAATGTATGCATCCATTTAGAAAGAAAAAACAAACTTAGTGTTCTTTATCATTTCTGGCAAATCAAGAAAAAGTTTATCTGAAAACTTTTCTTGTTACAGTTCAGATTTTGTGAGCAGATTTTGTTGGTTCAGATTTTGGAATTGAAATGAAAGAATGATGGAGAGATTAAATTGAAATTGTAGTAGAAATGGAATTCAAATGGTAGGCCTATCTTTATGGAGCCAAAAAAAGGATGTTCTGACTGCTATACATAGCCTAATATTTATTACTGTAGTATTAGTATTTGTTTTATAAATGCAATGATGCCCATGATCACAGACAGACTTGTCATATGTTTAAATTGCTATGACAATTTTTACACTAGTGGGGCCTATTTTCATTATCTTGCCTAGGGCCCCACAACCCTACGGGCCGGCACTGTACATTGTAAGCGAATTTAAGTGGACATACTGTAAAATAAAGTGCAACCATTATTTGGAATTAGTTTAAAAGTTTTAAATAACAAATGACAATACACTGATTTGGGGACAGTTTTAACATTGCTTTAAATTATTATTTTGCCGTAATTGGCAGATAATGAAATATTCTTGTTGAGTCACGGTGCCATCTTGTGGTATGACTGACAGGAATGCCCAGAGGACTCCTGTAGATCAACCAGCAATGCACAGCGCTAGCAAAGCCAAGCTCATGGGTTCAGTTACCAGGGAATACATGTACTGATAGAATATACAGTAGACCTTGAATGCAATGTAAGTCTCCTTGGATAAAAGTGTCTGCCAAATGCATAAATGTAAACTCAGATTTTCCCACCACTGTCTTTGATTCAAATGCAGCATTAGGTGCTGCCACCAATATTGTCATTTCCATCACAACTAATAATTTTGCCACTACATTTTGATCAAAAGTTACAGAAGATGTTACAGAGTACAGAACAGTATCAGTGAAGAGCATGCTTGAGATATGTGACATGCAAAGAAAACAAAGACAAATCAAGGTAAATAACTTGTGAACAGAGTGTTTATTACATTACAGTTTTTTACGATTGCTTAGGCACGATTTTAAAAACAAGGCTCATTTTGTCAAAACACTACACACAGTTCACACATCTACACACACAAGTAGCAGAACATCTCAGGTCTTTTGCAAAATGAAACACTTCATTCAAAACAACAATTTCACAAAACCCAGTTTTGGTACCGTATGGTACACACATGGAACCACTTACACACTGCTGTGCTCAATCTTAAACACGCGTAACATTTCTACCTTTCTGATGATACAGTCTGGGTTTGATTTTTTTTTTTTTTTTTTGAGATATTGTTAAAGAACATGAATATACTGACCAAACACCATACACGAGACAAGTACTGCACACTGATGAAAGTATTTATTTCTCACCACATTGTAAAATCCTTCAGTACATTGTTGCAGTTAGGCTGCATTTTGCAATGAAAATCAGAACAAATTCTAAATACAATATAGTACATAAACTTTTGTGGAGACAAAAAAAAAAAAAAACCCTAAGCATCATCTCTTCATGTAGCTGGATATGGACAATTCGTCCACATTAATGTCTTCAGGCAATGTCTTCCCTGGCAAAACAGCAAGGGAAGATTCTTCTCGAATGGCGACTCCATCCTTGCTCAGACTCGGCTTCTATTAGGTCAAAGGCCTCCTCCATAGCTTGAATGAGGGATATAACATAGGGTCGGAGATCATAAACCTTCCACTGCCATGTGAAAAAGGAAAGGAAGGGAGAGTTATGTAGGAGGTACTGGAATAATGGAAACAGTTTCTGGTTGCATTAGTCCAATAACTAGTCTGTCCAATACTTAGTCTGTCTAAAAATGTGAGCGTCTGGTCAGTGTTGTAAGGAGCTCTTTTGGCATGCCTGTGGAGGACCCCATTCTGCGTGATTGCAGCATATATTGTGATGATACCACCACGTTGACCCGGGACATTCAAGATAGCTCTGTGACCAAAGATCTTTCTCCCTATTCCTCTTCCTACTGCAACACTGCCTTTCATTTTTGTTGAAGACAAAAATTCACCTGTTGCCTTTTTATAGTGCTTACACCTTGATTGTTGAGTTTACAGTTAAGCACCTAAGTGTTTGCACACCTGATGGCCGTGTTTGATCAATTGGTTCATATGTGTAGTATTTTGGAAAGCAGTGCCTTAAAATGGCAAAGAAGTGACATGTTAGATTTCTGTCTAATGTAGAGAAGTGTGTTTAGTGTCTTGCAAAACAATGTGTGTAGTGTTTTGCAAAAAGTGTGAGGCTGAGAATGTGCTTATATTTGTGTAGATTTGGGCTGAGATTTTGCTCTTTGGGTGTCAGGTTTCAATAATTGTATGTTATTTTTCATCCTATTGTGTAAGCAATCATAAAAAAACTGTAATGGTTCTGGAAAAAGACTCTCTAAATCAATACAAATTATCCTGAATTTATTTCATATCTGATTAATCCAATCATAGTGTTTGCTTGATGCCTTTGTTCCCAAAATATAGATGTTAACTAGTTTTTGTTTTTTTCTTGTAGTGTAGTATGTTGACAACATCTTAAATATCATAGGGTCTCAATTCTTTCTGGATGTCCTAAAGGAGAATAATTGACAGAAAATCAGAACAGTTTGTACAGGAAAGCGTGAAACTATACAAAAGACAAGTTTCTTTTGTCAACTACTGCTGTTGAGTCTCTTATCAGTGTCTATATTTGTGTATTTGTGTCTATATTTGTGTGTGTGTGTGTGTGTGTGTGTGTGTGTGCGCGTGTGTGTCTGTGTGTGTGTGGGGGGGGTGTTCCCTCTCCTAGGTCTACAGAGTTAGTCCTTTGATGTGGAGTATTCGTTTGTGTATATCTCCAAAATGTAACAATTTTCCCAAAAGACTTATTTTGTGAAATAAAAATCTCAGGCACTGTGACAAAACCTTACTTTAAAATGCACATTGTGTGTAAATAAATAAATCTAAAGAAAATATACCTGAGGAAATGTAATGCAATGCTGCATGTGCATCTTAGTACCCAACCAGCGGGTGCAGAGAAGATGCAGGCCAACTTTTGCAACCAGCACTGTGAAACCTAACAGTCAAATGTACTAAATGCAAAAAGTTCATTTTACTTTATTACTACTGAAAGTTCATCATGCTTAAAAGAAACAAGTTATGACAATGAGTTACAGCAGGTCAATTTTCCCAGCGTGTTTTGCTTCAGACTTTTAAATTAGAGTTAATGTTGAAATTAAGTGTTATTTTGTGCACACGATTAATATAGGGGGAAATATGTTAGTGTTTACTTTACTTTACTTTTACTTTTAGTCATTTAGCAGACGCTTTTATCCAAAGCAACTTACAAATGAGGACAACAGAAACAATCAATTGTAGTATTAAAACAACTAAAACTGATCCAAAACTAAAAGCTAAAACTTTATAAATAGTATATATACACGCACATTAAAAGAAAATAATTAAATAAAAATGAGAAATGCATATGACAAAATTTCTAAACTAAATGAAAATAAAATAAAGCTAAAAACAATTCAAAATATTAAGAGAACAAAAGGTATAAGAGTGTAATAATGATTCTAACATGAAACTAAGCCAAACACCACAAACAACTACGTGTATGTACACACACACGCAGACATCTATGCACACACACACACATATTCATAAATTCAATATTATTTCATTTCCATGTAGTTTGTTGAAGTACTAAAATAACTATAATAAAACTAAAACTTAATAAATAACTTATACAGACATAATAGAAAAAACTAATAAAATGACAAACATAACTACAACTGTAACGAAAATTAAAATAGATAACGTATACAAATCAAACTACATTAGTTTAACAGTAATCCTAAAAAAATAACTGTGTCAAACATACAAGTAAGAAATGGTTATAAAAACTGAAAGAGAAGTGAAACAAGTAGCAGGAAAGAGAATAAATGAAATGCGATACTTATCCCTTGCCGGTGTCCCTGTCCGGTGGAGTCGCTTGGTAGAGTCAATGGTCTTTATACGCTTCAGTCTTCACACGACGAGGTCTGCCGCGACCGCTGCCGCGGTATAATAACCTTTTCTATACCCGTCTAACAAATCACTAATTGAATTCAGCTGGATGCACTTTCCTGTTAATCACAATAAATGGCCACACAAGCGCAGACACTAACAAGGTACGCCATACAGTACGAGACCAAACGCGACTTCAGCACGTCTCCACTCAGTAAACAAAACTTAATTAATGTTTAATGTTCTCTTATATTGGGATTTCAATTTGTTTAAGTTGGTTGCAATGGTATATCCCTATATTAGCACATTAGGACATTTGGCCTACACACATGCACAAACAAACACCTAAGCTGGCAAATAAGACTTTTTTATAGGGTTTTATAGGGTACATAGGATTACAATGCAGTGCAAGTGTTTTCTATGGCAACTGTGACAATTTCTACACTGGACGCATCAAAGTGAAAGTTACAAAGAACAGGGCATCAGATGACTTTTGGCAACTTGGTACATCGCACCAACTTGTAAGGATATGTTTTGTGTTCTCAATAGTCAAAAAGGCTCATATATGACCTTAAATCTTTTGATGTGCACAGGTGAGAGTTAATTTTAGGGGTCAGGGTCAGGTGATTTTAGACTGATTTATTGGTTTTCGATTCATGAACCAAGCATTTAATGTGGGTTAGAGATCTGAGCTAAATTGCTCAAATTTAATTTAAGAGCGTAACATCTCCCAAACATGCAGAACAGGGTTCCTCAGAAGGTGGCCTGTGGGCCAGAGACACAAACGTTTGGCCTGCGTCCCACGCTGAAATCAAATGTTTATGTAAGTATACTGTATGCAACAAGCACAATCTGTGACAATTTTAGTTCATAGAAAACAAAAAACTAAACAAAAGTCCCAAAAACACAATATATTACTCAAAAATGTGGGAGTGTAGAAATGTTCCCAAGGTTAACCATATGTTACTCTAAAGTCCAAAGTATACTTATTTTTTTATGTGTATGTTAGCATATGCACACTTTTTAGCTTTTCCAAGTATACTCCATTTGACAGCATGTCTGGATATAGGCTTTCGACACATGCAGACTATAGAGATTTGTCCTCATGAGTGATAAAAATGTGTTTATGTTGATTTGCGGCCTTCTTTTAATCCCCTCACACATGCATTCATCTATTCGGGGGCCTATTGTTTTTGGCATCTTCAGTAGTGTTCAGTAGTGTTGTTCCTGTTCCATCTCCTCTGTTTCTTTTTCAACAGTTAAACAATGGCCCAGTTCAGTGTTGGCACTTTGTGGACAAACTAAGTAAGGCAAAAACAATTCACAACACTTGTGCAAGAGGTTACAAGCTGTTACGGGACAAACAAGACGTGAGACATACGGATCCATATGCAGCGTTTTTTTAATCAAAGGCGTGGTCACAAACAGGCAAAGTTCAGTAAACAGCAAACAGACGTGATTGAGGCAAGACAAAGAATATTCCTGGGACAGACGTGGGTCTTCGATCGGCGAACAGTATCCAACAGGACAAGGCAAAGAGAGATAATCCAGAACACGACAATAATCCAGGCAGGGGAAAACACAATCCAAAAACAGGAAAGGCTCCGTAAAGAAACTATCAGCAGAAGTAGTGATATGTGCTTACAATACTCGGCGATCTGTGAGAGGAAGTCCATGGTTTATGTAGGGTGTGTGATTGTGTGATAGTTCTCAGGTGTGATTGGTACAGCTGTGCAATCAGTGCAATGGATCATGGGAACCGTAGTCCGGAGTGAAGTGCGACAAACATTGGACGTTGCACTACAGTATGTGTGTACTCTTCTGATGATAAAATTCATGTCGTGCGTATTGCACACCAACCCAAAATGAAAGTATGTAAAAAGTGGGCTTAACCGTAAAGGTCTGTTCCAACACAAATGTTCGGCAAAATCAGTCTGATTTTTTCATGCAGTTTTGTCTGTTCAGATAAAAATGGCATATGGCCTGAATGAAAATGCAAATTCACTCTCATTAGGTGGCACTTTCAGAAATTTGACACTGCACAACTTTCCGTTTCTGACACCACTTGTCAAGCAAGGAACTCAAATAGTATTTACTTGTTTTTAAACAGCCATTAAGATCAGTTTATCAAACACCAAGTCGTAGTTTTATGTAACAGCAGTGGCTCTGGGAATGTGACCAAAAGCACAAATCTTATTGGTTGGCCACTTTTTTCACAAATTAAAATGTTCATCACATCAAACATTTGCCTTGGTGTGACCAGGGGCCAGTTACATAAACTTAGCCACCATGTTAAGACTGTGTCTTAAGAAATACAGAGTTTTGGTATGAAACTCTAGATGGCGCAGTCTGATAGGTCTAACTGAATCTGACCTAATGACATCATCATCACATGGCACAGCTGATTGGTTCTCTCCTGTATTGGTAGCCAATGAGCTCGCTGCTCAACATTCAAATATATGACTAGTGCTTGTTGTATCAGTTCGCAGTGTGCTTCAGAAACCCTCCATCTTCCCCAGCTCCACCTGTATAGATATGCTACAAGGTGATACATGTATGCTATATAGGGGTTATTTCATGTATATTATATTTGCAGCAGCAGTATTTCTTACATGCTCACAGCAGCATGTTGTGGATATATTGGCAGTAGCAAGTCTCGGTACTTGCTCTGCAGCAACAGCAGTGTAGCAGATCTATTCTGCCAAGACCAAATACATTAACATTGTCATGTACATTGCCATGCCAATCCCTCCGAGAGTTGTCATGACAGAACTAGTTTTACCAACTAGCAGTTGTCAAGGGGTAATCAGTCTCACTTTTCCAATACAAATAAGACCAAGCTACCTTTTCAAAACTGAATTTAAAACGTTATGACCAGTCTTGAAGAAAAAAAATTAGAAGACTAACTTGTTAAGACTAGTCTAAACAGTTTATGCAACCAGCCCCAGGTCTTAAACCCAGAAACCTTGAATAGTGTGTTCCTTATGCACAATATATTTGGGCAGCATAGGATCCAGGGAACATATGACTCCCAAAAATGCAACAGACAAAGATCTTGATTTGAAAATGGATCTACTGGATCTTAATGTCCTTGTTATGTGACATTATCTCTTAGGCAGTTAGCAATTAACTTCCTCCTGCCATTTTCTGGTCTAAAACTGTGGTTGCTTTGTTAAAACCAGTTTCCTGTCAACCATCTTTCACCAAGTGTTTATAAGTGTTAGCTTAGCTGGCATTTTCATTTACCAGCTAAAAGGCAGCAAGAGAACAATACTCGTAATGGCACGAGAGCTTAAAAGTTGGTCGTTTTGGCGGGCGGTATTGGCAGAGTTTGTTGGGATGACGGTTTTTGTTTTTATTGGCATAGCCTCTGCCATTGGAAACAAACATAACAGATATCCTGACCAAGAGGTTAAAGTAGCTTTAGCTTTTGGCCTGGCCATTGCCACATTGGCTCAGAGTTTGGGGCATATCAGTGGAGCCCACCTGAACCCAGCTATTACTTTAGGACTTTTGGTCAGCTGTCAGATCAGTTTCTTCAGGGCCTTCATGTATATCGTTGCCCAGATGTTGGGAGCTGTGCTGGCAAGTGGCATTATGTTCAAAGTTAGTCCTGACCCTGAATCAACACTGGGACTCAATATGGTAAGTTGTTTTAAATGTAAAATTAAATCACAACCACTAAATCCACTATGTGGATAGCTGTCACATGGTGAATGTGTTAAGGGCCACTCTAAGTTACATAAATGTTTATTTTATATAGCTAAGATTTTGTATGTTGGTTTCAAATTCAAAATTGTCTTAAATTACAATTTGTTTTAGTCTTTCCTCTTTCCAGTATCTTTTCTTTCTTTATTTTTTGTTTGTATAACAATAAAATCATATATTCAGGCAAGGTTTACCTATATAAAGAGTTTTCAATGGTGTCCAGGGCTGCAAAAGGGTGTCTATGAAAAACAAATTTGTTTTTACAAAATGTGTTTTCAGGGCTGTCAAAGTTAACGTGCATTTAAAATATGAAATATTTTAAATAATTTTTAATACATAATATTATTTCATCAGTAAACAATGTAAACACTTTCCAGGTGATATTTTAACAGTTTGCTATGTAGTAGTGCAATGACAATATAAAATGATGGTAATCTTGATCTGAGAGCAAAGTTTATACTTTTTTCTTTGTTTCATTTAATATTTTAAATACAATTTCTGCTGGCCAAAACCATTGTTTTGTGTATTATCTTTTCCATTTTCACATTATCATGAATTTTATTTTGTAATTATTTAAATTTTACAATAAAAAGTATGTTACTTTAGGTCCCCATTCTGACAACATATGCTATGTAGTGTGACTAATGCGTTTGATAAGAGAGCTGTGTCTTTTTGTTCTGATAATAGCAGTGCAGTTGTTCAAAATTCATCCAAATATTACATGGTCTTGAAATTGCATTTATTATGCTGTCTTGCTGTTGTAATGTGATTGTAGTACTATAATCTTGTTGAATCCCTTTTCATATCTTTACAATGTAATCCAATCTTTTTTTTTTTCTCTTATTTTTCTTATAGCTGAGTAACGGAGTGAAAGCGGGTCAGGGATTTGCCATTGAACTTTTTGCAACCTTTCAGCTGGTCCTCTGTGTCCTGGCCACAACAGACAAACATCGAACTGATGTTACAGGCTCTGCACCCCTAGCCATCGGACTGTCAGTTGGTTTAGGGCACCTAGTTGCAGTAAGCAATTGACTTTTCATTAACCAAAAGTAAATGATATGTAGCTAATGATCTTGGAAATTAGATCAGTAGGTCTCCAACCAAGTTTAGTCAAGTCTCTATTCTGCTCTATGTGAAGTTGCTCATCATAAACTTTATAAGACTCATCATTCCTGTCCCCAGATCAGTTACACTGGGTGCGGCATCAACCCCGCTCGATCTTTTGGACCAGCTGTTGTTCTTGAAGCATTTAAAAACCACTGGGTATGTTCTTCCCGATTTTTTTTTTTTATTATTATTATTTTTCTATTAGATTGTTGTAAGAACAAATTGTAGCACTTTATTTTGATAACTTATACTAACTATAAGTAACTTTGCAACTACATGTCAACTAGCAGTCACGAGAGTATTAGTAAACTGTCTGCTTAATATCTGCTGACACTTTATTTTGATGCTCCCTCGACTGACTATAAGTAACTATGAAAGTCAAATTATTCTACTATCCCTAACCATAACCATAACCACTAATACTCTACTAATACTCTAATGAGAGTTAGTTAACTTGTAGTTGCAAAGTTACTTATAGTTACTAGAATGTCTGAAGTAGATTATCGAAATAAAGTTTAACCTCCCTGCGGCCTCATATGAGGACATTATATTTTAGTGTATTTCTCTGAGACCATACATGCCACAGTTGTAAGTCTGGATGTCCTGTACAGAGCACATTCAGGCCTTTTCAGAGATACAAATGATAGGATGTTTCACCATGAACTCCCTCTCCTTGGTCTTCAAAAATGTCTGAAATGAATTTAGTGACACATTAATGGAATTATGATAATATTTTGTAATTATCATTTAAATCTGTCTAATTTTTAAATTGTGTGTCATAAATCAACATCTCAAGAAAATGTTATGGGGTTTCAAATCAAAATATAACTCTCTGTTACGAAACAGGACGTTGATTTCATACATGTCCTCATATGAGGGACACCGGGACTAAAAGCATGTTTATTATGCATTTTGGGAGTCATAACAAATGAATAGGGAAAGAAATTATATTTCAATATTCTATGAAATATTATATATTATTATGAAAATCTTGTCAATTATTACTCCCATTATTACACTTCTTTTTTCATTACGTTGCCCCAAAAACACATTAATATGCAAATTAGATTTAGTTTATAGATACATTGTATATAATGAGAAACCCCGTTTATGACCATTTTACACACATTTTGCAGAAAGAAAAATGGTATATCGAATCATTCTGTTATAACATAGTTGAGAATCATCTTTATACAAAGTTTGGTAAAAAAAAAAAAAAAATCTTGAAAACTAAAAATGTATTGGTGATTTAAAAAATCAATTGTTTTTGCCCATGCATGTTCATTCATGTCTTTTTATTTATTTAAAGAAATTGAGTCCCGATGTCCTCTAGCGAGGACATTGCATAACTTATGAATGAAATATCATTTTTTTTTAAAAAATTTTACATTATTTTTAATGCTCTAAACAATGTAAAGACATGAAAAAAAAATATATATTTTTTTTTTTCCTAAAACTTTTTTTCTCGAGTCTTAAGAGGTTAACCAGTGCTGGGTAATCTGGATTACATAATCAGGTTCCAAAAATTAAGTACTTGTAATTAGACTATATTACATTTTAAAACACTTCAAGAAATTAGACTAAAGTTAGTTTTTTACTGATTACATGATTACATATTATTCACATGGTCACATGTGAACAGGTATATTTCATGGTCCCTTGTGAACAGGTATATTTCATATTTTTATTGAGTGTTTTATTTTGATTGTTGTGCTTTTTAAAAGATAATTTTTTAACATTTTTTTTAATTAATTAATTTTTAGCTTTTCATTAAACTCACAAACCCCAGTTTGTGAAACTTTGACCTAATATAATGTTAAATGCACTTCATGTTGTTAATAACAATGAATGGAGTATATTTTCTTTCTCTTTGTATTTTTATATCAATATGCTACAAGATTATCTTATTTAAATCAATGTGATAAACAAGGTCAAAAGTAATCTAAAAGTAATCAAAAAGTTGTCTGATTACATTACCTAATGTGTAATTTAATGGATTACGTTACTAACTACAATTTTTGTCATGTAATTTAGAATTAGTAACAGACTACAATTTTTAAGTAATGTACAAAGTATAACAAATTGTCATTGCTTTTTGAATAAAAATAAAAATTTTATTATATATGCTTTATGGCAATTTTATTGCTTTATGATTTGGTTATAGCCTAGGTTAAAATGCACTGGCAATTCTTCATAACTGTTTTTGCATACTTTGTGACACATTGTACTTCCTCTAAGTTTCTTAGGGCTGAAAGGAAAATGATTGTTTTTTTTTTGTTTTTTTTTTGTTTTGTTTTTTTGGTTACCCATTCTTTTGCAAAAATAAATAAATAACTAAATAATATAAAACAAAACAATGACCATTTTAATTGCTTTATTATTTCTTAAATGTAATAATTATTTCCTCACATAGATCTACTGGATTGCGCCGATGAGCGGAGGGGTGGCTGCCGCTCTTGTGTACGACTTCTTGCTCTGCCCAAAAAAGGAAGCATTTCGCAAACGAATGAATGTTCTGAAAGGCACAGCTGATCCGGACCCGTCTGCGACAGAACCGCTAATCGAACCCCGAACCCCCAGATCTGGTTCTGGTCAGTGGCCCAGGACCTGAAATGTCTTGTAAATACAACTGCTTGTTATGTCCTTGGTTTTGGTATGTAGATACCTGATAACTATACCTACATACAACACCAAAGCATACAATACCATTTCTCTTGTCATTATCCTAACAACAGTTTTGTCAGCTTCTTTTCTGGCTAAATTTACTACTTGCACAGCAACGTCCGTGTCCTACTTATAGCATCTCAGGAATTTCTTGTAATTCAGTGCACTAACAGATTCATTAATTGGAAGGCAAATTATTTCTGCTTTAAGGGCTGGCAGATGATTGAATAAATTAATCTTGTTTTCAGCATTACCGTGACTTATCTTGACTTTAAAATATAAATATTTATTCTACAATTCATATATAATCAATCTCAAATGTTAATATGCTGGCAGCCCTATACTGGATACATATATTTGTGTTCTTACGTTCACATACACCTTGTTGCTTGTTTTTGTTTGTTTATTTGTTCTTTTATTTTGTAGTACCCTCAATAAGCTATTTCACATAACCTTATCTTGTGGATTCTGCAAGGTGTATGTAAACGTATGACGAGAACTATATATATATATATATATATATATATATATATATATATATATACATATAAAAATCGGTGAAAAGTTTGGAATAATTAATTTGGAAAAATGCTGAATATTTTTTGTTGAAATAAGTCTGCTTTTATCTGGTCAGAAAGTAAAGTGATATTGTGAATTATCATTCCAATTTAAAATAACTGCTCTCTATTTGAATATATTGTAAAGTGTAAAGTATTAGTAATGCAATGCTGAATTTTCATCATCATTACTCCAGTCTTCAGTGTCACATGATCCTTCAGAAATCATTCTAATTTGCTCAAGAAACGTTTCTGATTATCAATATTGATTTTTTTTTTTTTTTTTTGCTGCGTAATATATTTGTGGAAACAAAAAATTGGGGCAAGTAGAATTTTGAAAAAGATAATACATATAATACATCATAATACATAATAGATAATACATTTATTCTGCAAGGATGCATTAAATTGATAAAAGGTTACAGTAAAGATATTTAGAATGTTACAAAAGATTTACATTTTAAGTAAATTCTGTTCTTTTGAACTTTTTTGTCATCAAAGAATCCTGGAAAATAATGTATTAAGAAAATATATTAAAGCAGCAAAAATATTACGTTTCCAAAAACATTCAAAACATGAAAAAAATTGTAATTATTCCGAACTTTTGACTGGCAGTGTATATTTATATCCTATAAAGGGGTAAATTTCGATCTTCTGTTCTTCTATCACTAAATAGCGAACCTCGTTATGTCAAATTCTAAGTACATCAGTTTCTGAGGCACTAGCATACCAAATTTTCAAAAACAGGTTTCCCTGTTGATGGTCCGGCCGGGCTTTTGGGTAAGGCAATGTTGCTGTATCTCTGGAGAGGGATATAGAGGAAAGAGTTTTAACATTGATAGAATTATATGTCATTTGTAAGCATTTGCAAATCTGTAGCAAAATATTCTGAACATTCTACTGAGTGTTTTATGAGAACACTTCTGCAAAGCAGTTAACACGCACAAACCGACCTGATGTCAACTTCATCACCTCCAGACTAACTGATACTAAAGCTGTCACACGAGTCAGCAACTTGTTGACTCTCACAAATTACAAATAATTTAAGGAAGCTGGCCATTTGACAATATCACAACCTGAATGTCTTGCTAACTGTTAACATAATTTAAAAAATATAATATCCACTAGTACATTGGAAACGAAGGACTTGGTTTCCTTTTTGGCACAGTCAAAGGTATTGTATGCATGGATCTACTCACGTATAGCGTTTTTAATTAGCACTACACCAGACCCTATTAAGTAACTGCAATTAAACCTCTTTAGGCACAGCTTTTTGTTCATCAGAATCAATCATCTAGCATCTGTTTTAATACCACTGAAAAACAAAGGGCCATCCCAAAATGCATCAGAATGGAACGGCATTGAAGGGATGCAAAGAATTTAATGTGCATGCCTAAAATTTTTGGCCGACATTCAAATTGTAATCATAAGTTTTGGCTTGGTTTCATTGGAAAACTATGATGTATGTTCAGTGCATTTTACAGTTTCATGAGGTACATGAAGTAAACAGTGAAGGAGATCTGTATTATTAGAGACGCAGATGGTTGTTTATAAAGTCAGTGTTAGTCTTATTCCAAATGATTTCTGACAGTAGAATGTACATCTGGTAATCAGGTTTACTGAAAATTTGTGTCCAGCAACTGGAAGCGGCACAACCTAAAGGCCTACTCACACCAAGAACGATAACGATTACTGTATAAACATGAAAGAGAGTCCACAAAACAGCTATAATGATAACGATACAGTGGAGCGATATCGTTGGAATCACTTTCAGAAATATTTTTTTCCTAGCTGATGAACAATAAAATACTGACAGCCTGTCAGAATTCAAATTCAAGATTAGATCAGTATGCCCGGCTAGCAAACAATGTAACAGTTTAATTCAATTTTAGAGATCAGACAGATTACACTAGCTAGATTCGCTGTTTAGATGAACTCGAAACATAGCATGCTGAGGACATCTGCTGGTTAAAGTTGTGTAAGCTGCAGTGGTGCAATGACTTTACCAACTGAGAAGGCGGGAATATTCCGCCATATTGTGCATTGCACCTTCTCCCATTCATAAGTAATAGACCTCGACCATTACAAAGCACACAATAACTTTAGTTAACTCTACAAGAAGTAAATCCACTTCATCAGCTAATTACTCTTCAGTAGTGATGCTATCCACCTTATTTTTCCCGTAAGATCGAGCGTGGCCATTTGTAAATTTAATGTGTCTGGCTTCCAGTGTCATCCGCTTCCAGCTATTTTTAGCTGTACAAAGCAGCTCGTTTTGCAGCTTGATACTTCAAACTGGTGTGTCTTACCATATTATTTTAAAGTATTATCTTAATTATAAACACACTGGTTTGTAGTGCAAACCGTTTTACCGTTTACTGCACTTTGTTATTCTTCTCATTGTTTCCCTACAGCGGCTAATGAACCGGAAGTCTCGCACATTCACAGAAAATGGTTTACTTCAGCATTGAAAAATAAGGTGGAACGAGCTACTGCAAGAACGGAAGTTCAAAGACAGAATTCTAAAAATGGCTGCGCACTTGTTTCTCAGGTCTATATAGCCTAGTAGTGCACCGTATCTAAAGTCTTCGACGTGAAGCAGCAGCAGATCATCTACATCCTCTTTCCTTACTTTGAAACTGCAACGTGCGTTGAGAATGAACAAAAAGTTATTGTTTGCAGGTGTGAATGTAAATACAGTTATCGTTATAGTTATCTTTATTATTCTTGGTGTGAATGGGCTGATTACCTGCTCCCCTTCCTCAAAATACTTCTTTGGGCATCACTGATAATACACCTTGCATGGTTTCACGTATACTATAACTGTGAATTCAGTTAATCTTGGGTTACCACTGTACCTCTATTTCCAAAAATGCGTTTATAGCATTCTGTGTGTCAGACAATCTCTATCTGATGTTTCTGATCACTCTCTATTGGTCTTAAATTTCTCTGTTTTCTTATATGTTTGAGTTTATTTAATCAGTTAGTTTATGTTTATGGCATATCGGCATGGACAACTGGTTGAATTTGAGAGTAGTTTGTTAGGTAAAGCATGTTTATTTTCTCCCAATTCACTATGATAAAAAGATGGCACATTCCTGTCAGTCTGTCCATCATCACACTTTTCACTCCTACACTGCTTTGCTTAATTTCTCATAAAGGATTCAGAAGCCATGCAGTGATGAGATTTTGTAGATAGCCAACAAAAAAAACTAGCCAACACAGAAAGAAAAAATAAAATCATTCAGCAAACGAAGAAAAGTTTTAAAACAAACGTGTCATGAAAACTTGCTGGCGTAGAAGCTTTTAACTTCCCCTGTAGCAATCGAAACACATACAACAGAGAAGAGAATATATCGGGTGGCTTTTCTGAGGGTGGGGTGATACTTCTGAACGGCATTTATCGAGTGACAGAACTGCAACACCAAAACGTTCAGTTATCAGTTTCCTCATATTGTGCTGATGAGGCATAAATAAACACATGCCATAGATCTCCTCAAGCCCAGATGTACTGCTAGACAAAAGCCAATTCCAAAACAAATGAAAGAAGATTGCTATGATGTAAAACGGAAAGACATCATCATCATCTTTGTGAACAATAGTACCAAATCTATTAGATAGTCCTTGAGCCTCTATTTGACAGTCCTATGGAATAGTTTGTCTTATTGCATGATTTTTTAAATGTCTGTTAACTGTTGGGAATGATAAAATCAAGATTAAAGATAAATGTGAATGAAGTGTCTCAGTGGAAAAAGTGTCGCAATATATGTGCCATTCCTTCCAAGGACACCATGCACATCCAGTTTCAATTATAAGCCTATTAAATACCTGACAGACACTTTATTTTAGAATAGATTAGATATGGAATCATACTCTGGATGATTACATCAAAACACCTCACCCACATTATTCTGCACCACTATTCGTGTAACAGACACCTGAAAGTGTAATCTCAGTGGGTTGTTTTTTGTTTGTTTGTTTTTTTTATAATACAATAAAAAATGCATTTCAAAAAATAAAACATTTGGTCCCACTTTATATTGTGGCCATAATACCTGTGTACTTATATAGTAACTAGATGTGTACGTAGTATGTAACCACAGTGTAAGTACACATTGGTACATAGTATCTACAGCTGTAATATTTCTGTAACTACACACATGTAACAACCCTCAGAATGGTTTGTGTAAGTACAAATGTGTAACAGGACATTGGTAACAACACTTTTTTCACTTCACTAAGTACTCGTGTAACAGGAATTATATAACTACATTTTGTAACAACAATATGTATAAGAGTAATTGGAACCATTTGATCCAGGAGGTGGAGATGGGTAGGTTTAGGGATATGTAAAATTGGGAGGAGTTGGATCTCGAGTTGGTGCACCACTGTAATACCAGTGTACTCACATGGTAACTCCTCAGGAACTGTCCACTTAAACCACACCAACCACAATTTATATGTAAAGCCTACCTTACTGGCTGCTGCTGTGTAACATCAGAGTAATTACATGGTAAATCTAATATAAAGTGTAACACTTTCTTTACCAAAAAGTGCTGTTAGTCCTGTTACACATTTGTACTTTCATTACCAAAAAGTGTTGTTACCAATGTCCTGTTACACATTTGTACTTACACATACCATTCAGTGAGTTGTTACATATGTGTAGTTACACAAACATTAGAGCTGTAGATGCTATGTACCAATGTGTACTTACACTGTGGTTACATACTACGTACACATCTAGTTACTATGCAAGTACACAGGTATTAGGGACAACGTGGGACCAAACATTTTTGAGAGTTCTGACTTGTGTTTGTCTTTTTCCTTTCTTCCCAAATTATTTTTTTGTATTTTTTATTTATTTATTTATTTATTTTTTGCTTTGCAGGAGCTGAGTAAAGATGGATTACATGCAGAACCACCAGGCAAACTCCTCTCTTGACAGATATAAATTGACTGGGTATTAGATCTGCACATCTGTGAAATACTGCATTGATGGTTTATATCAGATTAAATATATTACTCTTAAAATTTAGATGATTAAAGCTCTGTCTCCATTACCATTATTGTATGATGAACATCAGAATCTACTGTATTACTACAAATAAATAAATAAACTAAGTGAAGAAGAAAGGTAATGAATTCATCATAGTTGTTTGTAACTTCACTCGACCCTGAGCTGAGAAGTGACATCAAAGTACAGAGAGATTACACCTTTTATATCCCTTTACTTAAGGACCAATTCTCACTAGTTGCTTATTAGCATGCATATTACTAGCATATTGGCTGTTTATTGGTACTTACAATGCACATATTAATATACGAACATCCCTTAATCCACCCCCATATTAGAAATTAAAGAAATATAAAGGTATAAAAATAAAATGAGTATTGTACATTGACTTGTTTTATATCAGAACACATTTGTAATGTCACCATGCTTTAAACTTAAAAGACTGACATCTGCTGGACATTTTGTCGAAATCCACAGAATTCAGGGACATTGGGAATATGTTGTGAAGTTCACACACACCTTACTCAGTTCATTGATGGTGGAGTTTGGCAAAATACTACAACAACAGCTGGAAAGTGGGAAAATACCAGTTTTGAGTAGGTTATTGGTGATGTTGTCATAAAAATGGGTTTAAATTTTATATTTACACATCATATCACTGTGAATTATGCCTCAAACGTTCATTTTAAGAGGCCTATTGTTGAATGTTAGACAAAATATAGGTAAGAGTGACATTTGATCATGGTTTGGTGCCGATTCTGATCTGCTCAGAAGGACATTACCAGCAGTCAAAACCAGCATATCTGCAGGATATTTAAAATCGAATTTAAGGCTTTTTAAGAACTTTTTTTAAGACCTGCACAAATAATACTATATGAGTGGGATAAGGCAATATCTATTAGTGGTAGTATTAATAGTAATATATATTACACCATAAAATTACTAAACAACAGTTCAAAAACAGGTTTTCACAAAATACTCAAATCTCAGGGTTTTTTTTTTTTTTTTTTAAAGAAAAAGGATTAGGCAAACGTATAAATTATTATATTAATTTAAAATATATAATATCTTATTTGTTTAGATTTTTAGAATGCATGTGAGCTTATATTAATATATCAATAAATAAAAAAAAACATTAAAATAAAACACAAATATGGCAACATATGATAAATAAAACTGAATAAAATACTGTATTAATAAAACAAATAGCCTACAGTATACTAAATGGTGGCTGATGTTTTGCCAAAAGCCCCTGATCTTTTTTTAAGATGGACCATTCACTCCACAAATAATACATGTTTTATCAATTTTAATTTGTTCTCCAAGCTCTAAAAATCCATCTGCTGGCTGTGGTAGACTCCCGCTGACCTTGCGTGTTCATTCCACTAAACACAGCTTTGAAGTTTTTTGTTTTGGATATTTAAACAACCAGATCTCAAACACCATTCAATCACTTACACAATCTTATTTCTAAATAAAAGTTTATAGTTCGGATATAAACACACTGTTGTCTTACAGTAGCGATAAAAATAGGCCTACATCGCCTTTTTGTAAGCGACTTAACGCTTCAAATAAAGATTGTATCCAGCAGGTGGTGACTAAAGTTCTTGTTTTGTCTTGGTGTGTCCCTGACAAGCACATAACAAAAGGGCTGTCAAAACTCAAAAGTGAAGCCCAAGAAACAAGAAATATTAAAAAATAGAAAGGCAGAAAAAAATTAGAAATGCACTGAATATGTGAATTACCACATATGTGTGTGCAGGGTTACTGAATGAGCTTTTTAAATTAATTGTGCTCTTTGTGTCAATGCTGTTACTTTTACAAAGAAGCAATACTGACTGAGGCAATTTGATAGGCTATGGTCTCTTCAGAGACAGAATCTGGATAAATGCTTAAATGTGTAAACTAGCTGGAATATTCCCATCAGTTTACAAGTGAAGACGAGCATCAAACCATCGGGAAGAGCTGAAATTTGCAAAGACTTAAAGAGGATTTTTATTCTTCATTAACGAAGCTGAAAGTTATAAAGCTTCAAGCAGTTTTAGATTTTCTTAGCTGTAATAAGAAAAATCTTCAGAGCTGCATGCTGAATATTCTACCTGAAGAATCAAATAATAAGGGACACTTATATAAACTGGGTACATTTTTTTTAATTGTATAGTTCAAAAACATATTTAACATTTCCTCCCAGCGAAGTAGTCCTACAAAAAAAAAGTCGCCTCCCTCCCCCACACAACCAAAAAAAAATCATGAAAGTAAATATTTTTATGTTGTTGGTTTATTAACTTGTGCATTGTCCTGCTTATACCATAGTCATTTGCCAACATTGACAAGTTAGAGCTGTTAATGATGTTTCCAGCACAATATTTAACTGGAAGGGTAAAAATTACAGTTATTTTAGTCAGTTATTTAGCTCTAGCATTCTGCCCGCTTCAAATCAGACCCAAAGATGAAATAGTGCGGCAAGATTGCATTTATTTGAATTAATGAATTATTACATTTATTTGAATTAATTATCGATCAGTCGAGAGAGAGAGAGAGAGAGAGAGAGATGTAAGTTGTGTGTGTGAATTACATGCGACTGCATCTCTCTCTACAAACAATGAAGCTGTGAGTTTGGTTGCTTCAAAAACAACAATTTTACCTCCATTGCTGAGGAATACGTAGCGATCAGGGCCATAGCTGGGGTTTGCGGAGCCCCGGTGCAGATTGTACCCGTGGGCCCCTGTTTGAAATTGTGTAAATAGTACTAATAAATAAATAAATAAAACAAAGATACAAATTAAACAATTATTTAGTTTTTTTTTTTTTTTTTTCCAAGTTTGTAGGTGTTCAGGTACACAAACTAAATAATTAGTTGTATAGCACTGCTTCACGGGCTCTGAGATGCGGCTCTCTGTGTGCGCACCGAACATAGTACGCAAGAACTTGAGTTGAGTTCTTTTGCATCTTCATGAGCTTGAATGCTTTACAATCTCTTGAATGTTCAAATTGGCAAGGCTTAAAAACATGTTCAAATGATAAGCTTTCGTGACGATACACAGCAGTGGCCCGTCAACAGAGATGGGCATAAATACATGAAAAATATATTTAAAACAGGGCCAAAACCACCTTAGACATTGAGGGGGACAAGTCATTTTAATGTTGAAAGAGAGTGAGTTAAGATGGAAGCTGCAAATCATTTAACATTTGTCAACTTTTAGAAATACTATAGAAATGATAAATGACCGACAGCTATATCCAGTAATGCAAACTATTCTCTCTCTCTCGATGTTCGATCTCTCTTGACCTATCTATGAAAACAGTTTAGAAAAAGTTAAATTAATTCACACTTTACATCAACACCACGATATGTATTGTCATATCACTCAGCCCTAACATGCAATAGAGCTTTAAACACATTTGACACGATTAACTATCAATGTCTGAACTATCTGATGCATGAAATCAGCACCCTGATAAAGAGGTTGACTGGCACAAAGTGTTTTATGAATGTACAAAAATACTGATCTTAAATGTATTTAAATACAAAATACATTTGATTTTTTTCCAAAGGCTAATAAAAGGCCTATTTTGTATTTCAAATACATATTTTAAATATATGTATCTGAAATACTGCCCATCCATCTTATTAGTTTTCCCTTTTACTTAGCTAAGTTTTGTTTTTGCTTTGAGACATTAATTAAATGATACCTTTTTATCAATACATTGTTATCTTTACTACTTTATTTTAACTTATATTGTCTACTTATTGTATTTAAGGGAAAAAGTAGGCTAAATTTATATCTGAAATACATGGTGTTATGTTCCTTTTTGGGCTTACTGTTTTAAACTTCTCAAAAAAGCTTTTAATTGCCTAATAAACTATATTTTACTCCACACATGAATGAGACGGCTGCTTGTCCTCATTAGTAGGCTATACCTGATTTTTGTGTGAGGTGTTGCTTTATAGATGTTTCGTCGTTTTAAATAGAATTTGGCGCTTTGATGATCTGCTAGCTAAACAAGCAATGAAACATATGAACGTTGAGGTACAAATTCCACTGAGTAAAGTAGAAATAAAAGGACGAATTAAAGAACACATGAATAAAAAGTGACAGGAAATGTGGGACAGGGATTTAAAGGGCAGGCACTTATACAATATCCAAAAACAAGTTGGCAAAGGGAGAATATGTTTTAACAATAGAAAAGACGACATAAGTGTTACTCATTTTCATTTACATTTATGCATTTAGCAGACGCTTTTATCCAAAGCGACTTACAGTGCATTCAGGCTATACATTTTACAATTATCAGTATGTTACTCGACTTAGAATAGGACATTCTGGTTTAAATAATTCATTATTCACAATAATAGGGAAACATCAGTCAGGATGATGTGATACATGTAGTGAAGCAGAGACTATTGAGCATGTACTTCTACATTGTGCAGTATTTACCAAAGAAAGAGAGGAGTTATTTAAGAAACTGTGAAACATAGGAGTGTTTGATTTCTCTATATCAAATCTTTTAAGTTGTGCCTCAGGACAGACAAGTATTATGAGAGAAATCATTAGTTTTCTGAAGATACCAGGATTAGAAAGAATTAAAATTTCATTGCAATAATTGTTGTTATTATTTTTATTATTATTATTATTATTATTATTATTATTATTATTATTCTCCTCCTTCCCGTTAATGCTTCACACTCCAGTCCAGTTGGTGGCGGTAATACACCGTAAGTCACCGTTGAGTCTTCTGTAGTGATGGGAAGTTCGGATCATTTTACCGACAAGGACCTTTGAGTCTCATTCAGCAAAATGAACGAATCTTTTGGTCATTTAGTTCATTTCGTTCATTTTAGTAAAATATAATTAAAATGTTACGTGTTACTTCCCTAACACGACTACTACTTGTGCAAACGTTGATCACACTACAAACAATACAAAACTATAATGCTATAAGAAACAGTAAAGATTAATTAATTGTTTACCTGGGTCTTTAGTCTATGATTAGCTCACCTCTTATCTGACAAGTCTTCGGGTTTGAGTCGTTCGTTCATCACGTGACAGCCCCATAATATACTTAACCAATGCAGTCTGAGCCGGAAAGAGAATTGATTAGTTCATCTCTCGAGTCGTTCGTTCTTTTGTCACGTGACATGACAGCACTGGATAGAGAAATTAGTTAATTTACAAGCTTCCTTACAAACGGGTGCATAGTTATTATTATTATGATTAGTAGTAGTAGTATTGTTATCATTATTATAATTATTTACTCTTACAGTTACGTGATGCGTTTCTGGTCTCAAATTGTAGCTTTTTATTTCTTACAGTTTATAAATGTGTGAATTTCTGTCATGATGGTTCTTTTCCATAAAACTGAATGTGGTAACAAAGGTAATAAAGAGTTGGTTATTATTATTAAGTCTCTTTCCGGATCAGACTGCATTGGTTAAAGCTTACGGGGCTGTCACGTGATGAACGAACGACCCGAAAACCCGAAGACTCGAAACAGGTGAACTACTTGTTTTTTGTTTTGTTGTTGTTTTTTTTTGTTTTGTTTTTTTAATAATGCCAAGGTACCAAAGATACAAGTACAAAAAAAAAAAAATATATATATATATATATCTCAATCAACTTTACATACAAAGAGGTGACATTACATGCAAAGCACCATTTATATACATTTGTAACAATAAATTAGTAATATAAAACGAAAGCTTTAACAGAATAAATTAAAAAGATGAAATAAATTAACTGTTTTAAGAGCTTTAAGATTCTTGGAAGATGAAATAGTTTGGATATACTGTTGAACCTCTTTTTTAAAAACAATAAATAAAGGATTTTGATGAAAGAATTTACTGTAGTGAATATGAAATTTCACAAGAAATAATAATAGGTTAATAATAAAATATTCATTAATTTTATCTTTTTGTGTATTTAAGAAGCCAAACAGTACATCCTTAAAAAGCAAAGAGAAACCCTGGAGCACATTGCGATTGATAACATTAGAGAATTCAATCCAAAACAGTTGTGTGTGAGGACAATCCCAGAAAATATGCATATCAGTTTCATTAGGGTCACCACAAAAAGAACAGCTTGTATCTATGTCTGATTTAAACCTTTTCAGAAACACTTTAGCTGGGTAAGATCTGTGTAACAATTTGAATGAGATTTCTCTGACCTTGTTAGTTATTCTGTATTTCGAAGACAGAGTCCATACTTTTTTTCAGTCAATATGATCAACAACATTCTTCCAATAAGACATCACATATGGAGTTGTTACAAGCTCCTTTTGAAAGAGCGATCTAATCTTATAGTTACGTGATGAAGGATGTGACAAAAAGTACAGTTTTCCTGCTGGGATTTCAAATGGGTCCAAAGAAATAGGTAAAGTACTGGGTGATCTAACAGAGTCCCTTAAAAGCATGACAACTCCTTTAGGAACAGTGTCCATGACAATGGAGAATTCTTTGGGAGTTACTGGAAAATCAAATTTACATAAAAACTCTTCACAACTTAAAATAAGATCTTCTGAGTTAACTCAAAAAAATTAAAAATTTACTCAAACCAGTTACTAAAAACCAAAGATTTTCTCTTATATACAATGTCTTGATTGTTCCAAATGAAGTACCGGTGAGGGGATAAATTGTGCTTAAAGATGTATGTAATGTCACGGATCAGCCAGGCTCATTCACCTCCCAATCACAACGCACTCCATCACCTGAGTATTAATTGCACGCACCTGCACATCATTAGCACCCTCATCAGCCAGCATACAAAAGCATACACCTCACACCAGTTTAATGTCTGAACTCATTTCTTTCAAAGTGGACTGATGCTACTACAGCTAGTTACCGGTTTACTTACCTTGATATTCTACTTACCTTCTGTCTCATCTCCAGCGTGTTTCTTCCAACCCTACTCCATCGTCTGTGTTTCCCAGGCTCTCCACGAGTGTGTCTCCATCTTCCAGGGGTGTGAGGTGTGTGCTCCATTCCCCGTATCCACGAGTTCCTGTGAGAGCAAGAGAATTTCCATTATCACCCTCATCATACTACTGTGTCTGTTCTTTGAACTTATTACTCGCCTCTATCAGCTACCTGCTGACTCCACCGATTTCAATAAAACTCACCTGTTGTATTCTAACCATCTGTCTGAGTCTGCTTCCCTAACAAGTAATGCCTGTTTATGAAATTTAGTTAAATTTGTAAGGGATTCTGTCAATATTATAATTACAATTTAATAAGAAAGGGGGCCCACCTAATTTGGAAAAGAAGTATTTGGGGATAAAATTCCAGATTGAGTTTGGATTACACAAAAACTGCCTAATCCAAGTATTATTCAAAGAAGAGAAATCAAAGAAATTTCCCCCCATGCTCATATGTGTTCATTATTACAGACGTCTTAACATAGTGGATTTTGTTTTTCCAAACAAAATTAAACAGGATTTTTTTTCAACTGATTTACAAATGTAGTTGTCCACATATAGAGAGAGCGCAGCATATGTAAGCCAGCAGTACTCTTCCTCTCAAGGTCAAGTCTCTCTGCAACCATGTATTAAATCTTCTTTGGGCTTTTATTATAACCGAGTCAAAGTTCAAAGTACATCTTTTATCTTGATTTTTAGTTCTCACAATGCCTAAATATGTAATTTCAGATTTAACTGGAATATTAAAAATAGTGGATGCTGTACAATTTTTAATAGATATTAATTCACATTTACCTATGTTTAGATTAAGACCCAAAGCTTTAGAGAAAAGTTTTATATAATTAATTGCTATTGGGATTTGGGAAGCATCTCTTAAAAATAAGGTGGTGTCATCTGCTAATTGACTAATAAATATTTCTCGATCCGCTATATGGATACCCCGAATACCGCTTTCACATACAAAAGATGACAGTAGCTGCACACAAAGAAGAAATAAATAGGGAGAAATAGGACACCCTTTTCGCACTTCTCTGTATAAACTAAACCTTGGTGAAGTGCCATTCTTTAATTTAATTGAGGCACTTCCATTATTGTAAAGGGTTTTAATTACTCTGCAAAACATATCCCCAAAACCAAATTTTTCTAATGAATTAATAATAAATTGGTGCTCTAAAGAATCGAAAGCCTTATAGAAGTCTAAGAAAAAAATGAATCTTTCTTCCTGAATCAAGTCTGAATAATCTAATAAATCAAGAATCAACCTTATATTGTTAACAATGTGTCTTTTGTTCAAAAATCCAGATTGTCTCTCATCTATTACAGAACCCAGTACAGATTTTAGTCTTTTAGCAAATACTGTATAATAGCTAAAATTTTATAATCACCGTTAAGCAGAGAAACGGGACGCCAATTGTCAATTAAAAGTAAATCTTTTTTAGGTTTCGGAATTAATTAAACCTTAAATTTAACACAGAAATGTGCAATTTCTTGAGGATTATTAGTGACTGTCCCCTCAATATTAAGAGTTTCGATTAGTGAAGTACTTAAGCGACTCTTTTCTAATCTGAAAAAAATATGCTGTTACATTCTCCCTCCTCCATCCATTTTTGTCTAGATCTAATGTAAGCACCCTGTGCCCTATAAGTGTACATCTCATCTAATTTAGATTGCAGGTCAGCATACTCAAGCTTATCCGATTCAGAAAACAGCTCTGGGGGTTTAGAGGAAAGTATTGTAATTTTAGACACCACCTTAATTTCTTCTGCTCTCCTAAGTTTAGCTAAATTACTACTGAATTTTCTAAAATATTTACTAATTTCAAACTTCATCAGCTTCCACTGGCAACAATATCAGTCTAACACTAAAGCTCTTCTCCAGCACTGCTCAATCAGTAATGTAATATTCTTCTTAACATCTTCAAACAGGAGAAGAGAATTGTTCAGTTTCCAATAAGAAACAGGTGAACTACTTGACTAATAGAGTGGTGGAACTATGATGTCACTTTGTAGGCGAAAACCCGGAAGCGAGTTAGCATTTTATCACTTCCGGTTCCATCGTCCCAGAGTCAATGGGTTTTTTGAATGGGATTTTGGTTATATCCCTTAAATAAGGTCTGTGGTTCACACAGGCTCAAGATACTTTCACGTTTTATTCTACGACATAAAACACACCGTTACACCCCACTCGTGATGTTTTTAAACTGTTACGTTTCTTAAAAAAGACGGTTGCTAACAAGTTGCTAAATGGGACTACAGGCGCTGTCGGAGACATTAAACGTCTTCTTCTTCTTCTTCTTGAAATTTATTGGCGGTTGACAAACAACAAAATGGTGTATTTCCGACATTAAACGTCATCACGCCGAATAGTTTATCAATTTACAGTATTTTCCAATTGTAGTATAATTTGTAATACAGTTAATTGTAGAATAACCAATTAATAGTTTCCTGAATTTTATATTGTTGTTCGAAACAATGCGTTTCCCGCATTTTACATTGTTGCCCAGAAATGCAACACAAGTCTTCGGAGGGAAGAAGCTCGTTTTATTGCTTCTTACTGATGCGGAGACTCTGGGTTTGGACCATAAGGTAAACTCATACTATTATTCCATGTAAACACCACATTTACCGGCTTTACGTGGTGAAAGTGAAACTTTAATGATGCATGGTGCTTAAAGCCACATTAAAATTAAATGTTTACGGCCACATGAAGCTGTTAGAAAGCATATAGATTGAGGATTTCCTAGAAGCAAGGATAAAATAACATTGTGTACCCACCCTAACAAAACGATAGCTGAAATGTAGTACTTTGTTCACTAAAATAAGTTTAATCTTACTATATCCAAAAACTCGCTCACTCTGCTGTTATTTAATAGATTAAATGCACTAGAATATTATTGAATAGTATGTGGGGTTACGTTTTTAATTAAAATATTCATATTAATCAAAGATTTATTGACTTTTAATGCACCTTATTTCAAAATGTACAGAAATACGTGTTTTCAAATGTTCTTTAGTTAAGATTATTTCATTTATTCACTTTACTATTTATTACTAATGTCTCATTTCAGTTTTAGTTAGGCTCTAGTTTTGTATTTATTCCAGTTTATATGAAAAGGGTCATGTAGCGTGGATTAAAATTCATATACAGTGTAAATCCTTTTCTCTGAACATGTTAAAAATAAGTTTGAGAAAGTTGTCGGTATCGTGATGGTGGTGACGCTGAAGGCGAGCGACTGTGGTGCTGTAGTTCGTTTATAGCCTAAGTTTAGCTTTTAAGTTCTGGCGCTTTTATTTAGGCTTCAAAATTTGTCAAAGTTATATTATTTTGTGAAGATTATCTTGATAGACAAAACGTGTAAGTTTCATGAACTATGATTGAACACTCTATTCCAGTACAGAACCTATCCATAGGTTTCATGTGACGTCACAGTGTTTTATCGCCGCCATTTTTGTGTCCGAGTCACAGCTGCACGAGCTGTCAGTCTACGGTCACAGCAGACTCAACTACCAGAGGAAGATCAACCAAACACTGCCAGAAGGTTCACAAGGTTACAGTAGGCCCAGGATATGTTGTGCTGTAACAACAGTCTTCAGAAAAACCCCGAACTACAATTTTACTCGATCCCAAAGAGGTTAGATCGGCGGAATAAACTGTTGGCTTCAATCAGAAGGCACCACTGGCAGCTAACGTACGGTCAGAAAAGGATAATAAAGAACCAATGTGATTTTTTTATAGGAGAATAAAGGACGGTAAAATATTTGTATTGTACCACACGTCATTTGTGTCTGCAGTTAAGTGTATATATCACAAGGTTCTCAAAAATAATCACATTTGTTTTGCTAAACCTTTTTATTTATCATTATATTGAATTTGTCATACAAAAAAAAAAAAAAAAAAAAAAAAAAAACCTTCCTGAGTAAATTACCTTCGTGAATTGTGACTGGCTGCAGAAGTGGTGTAATAATTTAGGACATAGCCTACATACATATATATGGCATACATTTTGAGAGCATAACAACTGAAAGTCTGAAACGTCAGTCAGTAAAGCATTTTTTTAACAATGGCAAAATTTTGAACTGAAATGTTATTGCAGCCATGTAGCCTATGAATAAATGAAAATGCATATTTTTAATTAAAGAGAACTTAGTGTGGGGATTTGTGCTTCAGTAATGAAATCCAGGTTTAAGAATACACTAGAAGTGAAAGACGTCTTCCCTCAGGTAGATTGCATGTTTTCTTGGCTTGCTGATGTTGGGCTCATGATCAGTATTCATGTTGTTTGCATTCATCAAAACTGACTTGCTGAAATCAGAAGAGGATCGCTGTGAAGCAGGAGCGACCAGCCGCAGAGGATTCTTCAAGCTCTTAAAGCCTTCATCGAGCCGCTACGCTCGCAATTCAAACAGTAATTTGTCCAGAAAGAATGATTAATTATAAATTGTGCTAATATTAGCTAAATTGCCATTAAATTCAGATTGTGTAGTAAGCTAATAACGTTATCTTGTTACACTATCATTGACTCAAAAGTGCTTTGAGCTGATGTCAGTTTTAAATTGACCAGTAATCAGGACATTACATGGTCTAACTGTTACACTTGCTATCCTAAAAATAATCAAGTCCAGGGATCAGTGTGGGAAATGGTAGTAAAAGGTAATTTATTATTTCAATATATTAATATTATCTATTAAATCTCATAGAGATGTGCTCGTTGTCACATCAGACACAAATATGGCAGGCGAGCATAGCGGAAGTGACGTCTTTGGAACCCATGGATAGGGTGTTGCGCATGCGCGGCTGAACGAATCACTCCCCGAGACGACTCGTTCTTCCCGAGTCACATTAAAGATTCATTCAAAAAGAACGAATCGTTCAAGAACGACCCATCGCTAGTCTTCTGAGGCGAGGTGAGCATTTGGCGTATTTAAACAATGGTAAAATACACTTTAAGCATTTTTGTTTATGCAACAATATGCGAGGTCGCTTCTGCATTGTTTTCATCGAGTACAGCGCTGTTTGTGTGTTTGCTGACTTAAAAACGTGACAAACATGTGAGGAAAACATGTTACATTCACAAAGACCTGAGAGAGTTGTGTTTTTTTGTGTTCGTGAGAATGATTGTTTCTAAGTTTGTTTTGTGATATGTTTAATGTTTCGTGATATGTGAGTGAAATGGATGCTAACCAATTCTATTGCTGCTGTGATTTTATTTTTTTCTGACCTTTATCTTTGTTATTGTTACTTTACATGGTTAAAATTAATAACAGATACTGCTAATATTTAGCCTATACAATGATGAGAACATTTTAAATCTATACATAAATATGAACAGATTAATAGACATTGGATATCTTGCTTTGTGGTACTCTTTCTGTTTAAAAAAGTTTTTAATCACTGTCAGATTTTGCACATAAAACTATAACATGTTAATCGTTTCATTAATTTATTTCACTGAATATAGTTATTGGAAAACCAAATTATATTTAGATGTTATGTGCTCAAACAACCTGTAGTTGTTAATGAAGATGGATGTCATTCAGTTTCTGTTTATGCTTTACTTTTTTTTTATTCTTATATTCTTTTCTATATTTCTAGACAGAAATCTTCTATGTTAATACGGGGGCAGAGTGAAAAAAAATATGGATTGAAATGTTAACAGTAAAAAGACAGACAAAACAGAAATGCATAGAATGTGTTAATTACCACATATGTGAGTGTTGTTTTACTGAATGAGCTTTTTTAAATTGATGTGCTATTGTGTCAATGCTGTTACTTTTAATATAGTAATATAATGATTTACTAAGTTGTAACGCTTTGTATTTGTTAGGCTATGGTCTTAGGACATCTGCTTCACTTACATACTTAAATGTGTAAAATAGTCCAAATAAATAATTTTTATAAAATAAATAAATAAATAAAAACCTCAGTAACTTATTTACTGTTGGTTTTGGCAAATCTGCTTCTTCCACACAGAAATGCATGTTCAGTGAAGCTCCTGAACAACAATCACACAGTCAGTGATTTCACCAATAAATACTGGAATATTCACATCAGCCTACAAGTGAAGAAAGCATCAGAAAGAACTGAAATCTACAAAGACTGAGTTTATTAAAGAAGACAGAGAACATGAGAGATCCAGAACCCTGCAGAATGAAACGCACTGAAGAACAAATAGGTTGGTGTTTATTCTTGTTTCTTCATTAATAATGCTGAAGTTTATGAAGCTTTAAGCAGATTTATATTTGTTGTAATAGGAAATAGCGGTTACACTTTATTTTAAGGTGTCCTCATTACAGTGTAATTATACATTTAAGTATTGAGTAATATTAATTAACTACATGTACAGTGCATCCGGAAAGTATTCACAGCGCTTCACTTTTTCCACATTTTGTTATGTTACAGCCTTATTCCAAAATAGATTAAATTCATTATTTTCCTCAAAATTCTACAAACAATACTCTATAATGATAATGTGAAAGAAGTTTGTTTGAAATCTTTGTAAATTTATTAAAAAATAAAAAAACGAAGAAAGTCACATGTACATAAGTATTCACAGCATTTGCCATGACACTCAAAACTGAGCTCAGGTGCATCCTGCTTCAATCTTAAGATGTTTCTACAACTTCATTGGAGTCCACCTGTGGCAAATTCAGCTGATTGGACATGATTTGGAAAGGCACATACTGTTACATACTGAGTCTCTGTTACCTTTAACGGAAGAAATTTGAAACTCTGGCCTCCTGGCCAAACTGAGCAATTGATGGAGAAGGGCCTTGTCTAGACTGGTGACCAAGAACCTGATGGTCACTCTAGTTGAGCTCCATGATCATATATGCAGATGAGAGAAACCTACAGAAGGACAAACATCACTGTAACACTCCACCGATCCGGGCTTTATGGTGGTGTGGCAAGACTCAATCCTCTCCTCAGTGAAGACACATGAAAACACACTTGGAATTTGCAAAAAAAGCACCTAAAGGACCCCCAGACTCTGAAAAACAAGATTATCTAGTCTAAGCATTTTAAGCATCATGTTTGAAGGAACCCAGCTCTGCTCATCAACTGCAGAGTAGCATCCCAAAAGTAAAGTGTGCTGGTAGCAGCCTCATGCTGTGGGGCTGTTTTTCAGTGGCAGGGACTGAGGGTCTCGTCAGAGTAGAAGACAGGCTCAATGCACCAAAATATAGAGATAGCCTTAATGAAAACCTAGTTCAGAGCATTCAGAACCTCAGAATGAGCAGAAGGTTCACCTTCCAACAGGACAATGACCCTAAATACACAGCAAGATTGGGTTATAGACAACTCTGTGAATGTCCTTGAGTGGCCCAGTCACAGCCTGAGCTTGAACCCAATCAAATAATTCTGGAGAAACCTGAAAATGTGTGTCTGCCCCCATCCAACCTGACAGCTCGAGAGGTGAAGAGATGAGAAGAATAGCAGATAATTGCCAAATGATGACGATCAAAGCTTGTCGCATCAAACAAAAAAGACTTGAGGCTGTAATTGGTGCCAAAGGTGCTTCAACAAAGTATTGAACAAAGGTTGTGAATACTTATATACATGTGATTTTTTTTTTTTATTTTTTTTTTTTAGTAAATTTGCAAAGATTTCAAACAAACTTCTTTCACATTATCATTATGGGGTATTGTTTGTAGAATTTTGAGGAAAATAATGAATTTAATCCATTTTGGAATAAGGCTGTAACATAACAAAATGTGTAAAAAGTGAAGCGCTGTGAATACTTTCCAGATGCAATGTACTTACTATATGGTTAAGGTTAGGATTTGGTTTAGGGTTACTTTTATGTAATTATGCATAATGTATTGTTATGATAATAGTAAGTAAGGACTCCTTAAAATAAAGTGTAACCGAAAAATTTTTAGAGCTGTGCAATAATATACAGTGGGGCAAAAAAGTATTTAGTCAGCCACCAATTGTGCAAGTTCTCCCACTTAAAAAGATGAGAGAGGCCTGTAATTTTCATCATAGGTATACCTCAACTATGAGAGACAAAATGAGAAAAAAAAAATCCAGAAAATCACATTGTAGGATTTTTAAAGAATTTATTTGCACATTATGGTGGAAAATCACAAGGTTTTCACACACTGCTGCTGGTATTTTGGCCCATTCCTCCATGCAGATCTCCTCTAGAGCAGTAATGTTTTGGGGCTGTCGCTGGGCAACACGGACTTTCAACTCCCTCCAAAGATTTTCGATGGGGTTGAGATCTGGAGACTGGCTAGGCCACTCCAGGACCTTGAAATGCTTCTTACGAAGCCACTCCTTCGTTGCCCGGGCGGTGTGTTTGGGATCATTGTCATGCTGAAAGACCCAGCCACGTTTCATCTTCAATGCCCTTGCTGATGGAAGGAGGTTTTCACTCAAAATCTCACGATACATGGCCCCATTCATTCTTTCGTTTACACGGATCAGTCGTCCTGGTCCCTTTGCAGAAAAACAGCCCCAAAGCATGATGTTTCCACCCCCATGCTTCACAGTAGGTATGGTGTTCTTTGGATGCAACTCAGCATTCTTTCTCCTCCAAACACGACAAGTTGAGTTTTTACCAAAAAGTTCTATTTTGGTTTCATCATTCTCCCAATCCTCTTCTGGATCATCCAAATGCTCTCTAGCAAACTTCAGTCGGGCCCGGACATGTACTGGCTTAAGCAGGGGAACACGTCTGGCACTGCAGGATTTGAGTCCCTGGCGGCGCAGTGTGTTACTGATGGTAGCCTTTGTTACTTTGGTCCCAGCTCTCTGCAGGTCATTCACTAGGTCCCCCCGTGTGGTTCTGGGATTTTTGCTCACAGTTCTTGTGATCATTTTGACCCCACGGGGTGAGATCTTGCGTGGAGCCCCAGATCGAGGGAGATTATCAGGGGGAAAGGAAAAGGAAAGGGAAGTGGTGTGTGGCCAAGTATGGTGACCCATACTCGGAATTTGTGCTCTGCATTTAACCCATCCAAGTGCATACACACAGTAGTGAACATACACCTGGAGCAGTGGGCAGCCAATTCTGCGGCGCCCGGGGAGCAGTTGGGGGTTTGGTGCCTTGCTCAAGGGTCTCACCTCAGTCGTGGTATTCCCTGCCGGACCCGAGACTCGAACCCACGACCTTCGGGTTACAAGCCCGACTCTCTATCCATTAGGCCACGACTGCCCCCATCAGTGGTCTTGTATGTCTTCCATTTTCTAATAATTGCTCCCACAGTTGATTTCTTCACACCAAGCTGCTTACCTATTGCAGATTCAGTCTTCCCAGCCTGGTGCAGGTCTACAATTTTGTTTCTGGTGTCCTTTGACAGCTCTTTGGTCTTGACCATGGTGGAGTTTGGAGTTGGACTGTTTGAGGTTGTGGACAAGTGTCTTTTATACTGATATCGAGTTCAAACAGATGCCATTAATACAGGTAACGAGTGGAGGACAGAGGAGCCTCTTAAAGAAGTTGTTACAGGTCTGTGAGAGCCAGAAATCTTGCTTGTTTGTAGGTGACCAAATACTTATTTTACCGAGGAATTTACCAATAAATTCTTTAAAAATACTACAATGTGATTTTCTGGATTTTTTTTCTCATTTTGTCTCTCATTGTTGAGGTATACCTATGATGAAAATTACAGGCCTCTCTCATGTTTTTAAGTGGGAGAACTTGCACAATTGGTGGCTGACTAAATACTTTTTTGCCCCACTGTAGCTAGAGCATCAAATAGTAAGGGATGCTTTCTATAATTGTGTAGCTGGTTAAATAGTTCTCCCTATAGAAACATGGGATTTCTGCCTAATGTTTTAAAAATAATTTGCAGATCAATGTACTTCCATTCATGGAAAGTTTCTGGGACATATAAGTTATAAAAGTGCATTGAAATGATCAACCTTTTGTGTAGCAATTGTCTTCTTTCCGCTGTTATATCAGAGCTCGTTTTTATGTCCTTTCACATTTCTGTTTTTTTTTTTTTTTTTTTTTTTTTTTTTTTTTTACGAGTTACTGAAATTGAACCGTTTTCACTTTTATTTCAGAAATGATTGGAGAACATGAGGAGATTGAAGAACTGAGTGAAGTTGAGGAGCAAAATCACGTCAAAACTGGAGAAACACCTCAGAGTTGCTCTCAGAATGTTTTAAAGAAAAGTGCTGGGAAATCTTTCACCTGCACTCAGTGTGGGAAGAGTTTCGCATACAAACATAGTCTTAATGTTCACATGAGAGTACATACTGGAGAGAAACGGTACAAGTGTTCACATTGCGACAAGGGATTCAATTGGTCAGGACACCTGAAAGCACACGAGAGGATTCACACTGGAGAAAAACCTTACAAATGTTTAAACTGCGACAAAAGATTCAGTCGGTCAGGAATCCTGAAAGCACACGAGAGGACTCACACTGGAGAGAAACCGCACACATGTGATCAGTGTGGGAAGTGTTTTGCGCAAAAAGGACAACTTACGGCACATATGAAAGTTCATACGGGAGAGAAACCATTCACTTGTGATCAATGTAGGAAGAGATTTGCACACTTAGCACACCTTAAGGTACATATGAACATCCACACTAGAGAGAACCTCTGCATGTGTGATCAATGCGGCAAAATGTGTTTGCGGGCTTCAGACCTGAAAATGCATCTGAAAGTTCATACAAAGGAGAAGCCACATCCATGTTATTTATGTGGAAAAAGTTTTTCATGTCTACAAAATTTAAAAGTGCATCAGAAAATACATACTGGTGTGAGAGAGTACATGTGCTTTGAGTGTGAAAAGACTTTTATTTCAGCGAGCAATTTAAAACTACATCAGAGGATCCACACTGGAGAAAAACCTTACAAGTGTTCATACTGTGACAAGAGATTCAGTTGGCCAAGAATCCTGCAAAGACATGAGAGGAGCCACACTGGAGAGAAACCTTATAAGTGTTCACACTGTGACAAGAGATTTAGTTGTTCGGGAATCCTGAAAAGACACGAGAGGAGCCACACTGGAGAGAAACCTTACAAGTGTTCACACTGTGACAAGAGATTCAATCTGTCAGAAAACCTAAAAAGACATGAGATGATCCACACTGGAGAGCAACCTTATAAGTGTTCATACTGTGACAAGAGATTCAGTCAATCAGCAAATCGGATAATACACGAGAGGATTCACACTGGAGAGAAACCTTTCAAGTGTTCACACTGTGACAAAAGATTCACTGATTCAAGAGACCTAAAAAGACATGAGAGGATTCACACTGGAGAGAAACCGTATCAATGCACTGCATGTGGGAAGTGTTTCAAACAATCATCTGCTCTACGCAGCCATACAAAAAACGTTCACTGTAAGTAGATCATCTTCAGATCAGGACTTTCAGGTCTGATGCCGCGTCCTCAACAAATATGACACAATAATGCATCAAGCAATAAATTCATTACAAGTCATTACAAGTGACATGACAAAGAAACATTATCTAAACTTCTCACAGTGAATAAAGGTCATCATCATCTTCAAAACCAGCAGTTTCAACTGTGAGATTCAGATCAACTCAAAGATGGAGTTCCTCACGAAAGAACAATGTCAAAAAAGTGTTACTCTTGTGTATCATTTTGCTTCATGGTATAAGTGATACTATTGTGCTTTCTTATAAGTTTCATATTATGTTCAGTTGTCTTATGATGCACATGTATCAATTGTAGTTTGCTTACTCTTTCATTAAAGGGGTCATGAACTGCCTTTTTTTTATTATTTTGTACTGTTCTTTGAGGTCCCCTTATAATGTTATCAAGATTTTTACATCAAACATCATAATTTAGAAGTAATAGGGTCCCACTTTATATTAGGTGGCCTTAACTGCTATGTACTTTTAAATTAATCATTTGATACAATGCATTTATTGTGTATGTACATGTTTTTATATTGTATTTATATTTTTAAAAATACCTATATGTAATTACATCTGTAATTAATTTCTGTAATTGCATTTATAATTACACTGTTGACCCATCTCTTACACCTTAACCCACCCTTAAACCTACCCATACCACCAAACCTGTCACTAACCTTACCCGTATCCCACCTCAATAGCAGTAGAAGTGTTTTGCGATACAATATGACCACAATAAGTACATTGTACTTACTTTTTGATACAAGTACATAGTAGTTAAGGCCACCTAATATAAAGTGTGACCAGTAATAGTAATATTTTCTGTCATGTTTTGACCCCTCTCATCAGAACGCTCTGTTTGAATAGGCATGGTGGATTGTAGACTTGGAAGTAAAAGCCCACTGCTGTGATTGGCTAGATATACTGTCATGTAGCTTTGTAACTGATCCTTCTTTGCTTCTCTTGTCAGTAGGAATGAGTACCAGAACCCGGTATTAAACGGGCCCTGGAGCTAAATTACTAAAGACCTTCGTATCAATAAGCTCTGACATTATCAGTTTGGAGAAATGATTAATATACACTTAATTTATTACTGCTGCATAAATGTTATCAAGCTAATTATGTCTTGCCAATCATTTCTATATTCGATAATATCAAGATATTCGTCCATTATGCGTTTTTATTATTCACAATCCAGAAGCGAGATCAAATTTTATTTTCGATTTTGAGTTTGGCTTCTAAGGATTAAGAAAACAAGATGTTTTATTGATTATTGTGCCACATTTCGTCTAGCAAAGCTTCCTTATCTTCATAATTCCTTCATTCCTTCCTAAAAGTCCTAACTTAATGTCAAATCAGTTATTTTATCAGTGATTGTCTTAAAAAGCAGTCTACTGTTGTTAAACCGCAGGACGTGTTTGATAATAAGAAGAGTTATTAAAAGTGCATTAAGCAATGAAAGAGACACCATTTCTCAGGCGGATATCTGTGCTAATGCTCAGAGACGGGGCGAGACACTCAAAGTATGCTTCTGGTGCATGCCTAAACAGTAATGATTTTAGTAGCTTTAATAAGAATCTATCCATCAGTTTATACAGTGAAAGACTATACAGTGTTTTTTGTTTTGTTTTGTTTTGTTTTTACATTTGATTCATTTATTCAATTTATTTTGTAGATTATTATTAATCTGAATGGTACTGTCAGACCTTAGTTATCCTAGTGTATTTTTTTTCTTTAGTATAAAAATTACATATTCAGTTCAGTTCGTTTGTATAGCGCTTTTCACGATACAAATTGTTGCAAAGCAGCTTTACAGAAAATTTGAAGTTTCTACATTATATTTAGGAGTAGGTTATTAGTGGTGACTATGGCAGAAATGTACAGTAAAAATCATCCCTATGCCGTTGGTTACAAATTACACGTAATACAAATTATGAATTTATGACATATGAACTTAATGTTTATAAAACACTAAAAATGCCATAATACTGGTGCGATTACAAATAGATGTTTTATATTAATTTGTTTTTACACTTGTAATTTGTTCAGACAAGCTGTTTCTTTGCTACAGATTTTCACATTTCAGAATATAACGCCATTCTGTTTATTCATAAAAAAATAAGAGCCAATAAGAAGCACCAGATAGCATGCAGATGTGGGCCACTTAAGGCAATGATACGGCACTGCTGGCCTTCTTATGGCCCATACAAAATGGATGTAAGCCTGAAGTGGCCCACATGTAAAATAGCAAAAATGGCCCAAATATATCAAATCACATATGGGCCTCTGTAGGCAAAGATGTGGTATTCACGACAATGTGTAATCTGAATGTGACACTAAAGTGGCCCATGTGGCAAATAGTAAATATGGCCCAAATAGTGCCAGCCAAATGTGGTCCACCTTTGGCAAAAATGTGGCACTATCGACAAAGGCTAATCAGGGTGTGAACCAAATGTGGTCCACATATGTTTCAGCAAATGTGGCCTAGGTATATTAAAACATATCTGGGCCAGTTTTGGCAAAGATATGGCATGGTAAGCACTGGCTAATGTGGCTGTGAGCTTAAAGTGGCCCTTATATAATGGCACAAATGTGGCCCAGTTATCCTAAAACATATTTGGGCCAGTTTTGGCAAAGATATGGCACAGGGAGCACTGGATAATGTGCCTGTGAGTCTAAAGTGGCCCGCATATGATGGCACAAATGTAGCCCAGTTATCCTAAACAGTAGCTGGACCAGTTTTGGCAAAGATATGGCACATGGAGCACTGGCTAATGTGGCTGTGAGTCTAAAGTGGCCCGCATATGATGGCACAAATGTGGCCCAGTAATCCTAAACAGTAGCTAGGCCAGTTTTGGCAAATATATGGCATGGTAAGCACTGGCTATTGTGGCTGTGAGCTTAAAGTGGCCCTAAATAATGCCACAAATGTGGCCCAGTTATCTTAAAACATATTTGGGCCAGTTTTGGCAAAGATATGGCAGGGTAAGCACTTGCTAATGTGGCTGTGAGCTTAAAGTGGCCCACATATGATGCCACAAATGTGGCCCAGTTATTCTAAAACATATGGCACAGTGAGCACTGGCTAATGTGGCTGTGAGCCTAACTTGTCCCACATTTGACATGGCAAATATCCCCCATATATTATAAAGCAGATGAGGGCCACTTCTGGTTTGGATGTTGCACTTGACACTGGCTAATTGAAATAGAAGTTGGAAATTATAAATAAGGCTTAATAGAATTTGGCTACTTTTAGTAGGATGCAACACAGTTAACTGATGCAGGATGATCTGGATATGAGTCTTAAGAAGGCTACATACCCACCCAGACAGCAACCAGTGTCGACTATGTTGCTGTCTAGGCAGCAATTTATTTTTTGAAACATGCTTTTAATGGCAGTTTTTTTATATGTGTACTGTGCAGCATAAAAACAGAAGTGCATTATAATGATAGTTCTTACTGTCAAGGTTTCTGTTAATTTGTACTTTGTTTTCCTTTTGCACCGTTTCCCTTGTTGTGTTGATTGTATTATTCTGTTCAGGTGTGCGTAGTTAATTATCCTTGTTTGCTCTGAGTACTTAAGTTCCTGTATGTTCACTTTGAGTTTGTTTGGTCTTACGTCTACATGTCTTAATTGTTGCTGTGCTACATTGTATTTGGATTTACCCTTGTTGGATTAAAGACTTGTGCTATGTCACTTTTCATCTTTGGCGTGCGCTCTTTAACACAGCGTAGCCGTGACACTTACAGACTTACTGTGTAAGTAGAGTCTGAGTGAGAAGCATTTAGGTTCAAACTTGTGAAAGACTTATTTTAAGGTATTGGAATTGTGTCTTTGAATATTTTGTGACATTTGAATTGTTGCTTGTGCAAAACCTGGGTCAGGATGTTTTTACCAAGTAGGACATGTTTCTGGAACTTATTTGAACATTTAGGGAGGACATTTTTAGATTTCTCTTAAAAATTAGTTGAGTATTGTTGATGCATAACTCACTTAAGGCTTAGTATGGCCAAAATAATGTATATTTATGGTTTATTTGGTTCATTATTAGCTAAAATGTGGCTGTGCAGTGGCCTGCTTGTGGACCACTGCCAAAATGCCACCATTCCATGCAGCATGTGGGCCACATGAGGAATATGGGGAAGACCAGGGTTAGAATAAAAATCAGCTGTGGCCCACATTAGGGTCAGTTTTGGTTTATTTGGTTGGCTTACATGCAGCAATGCTAAGGTTTACTTGAGGTCCAAATCTGGCAAACAGGACCTGACTGTCCAAATGCCATTATTCCACATGGTATGTGGGCCGCAGCAAAGTGTTGGATCTGGGCCAAAATTAAAATAAATGTGGCCCAGATTTGGGCCAGTTCTGCTTTATTTGGTTTATTCATGACTGACATTGGGCCTTCCTTTGGCTTACTTGTTGCCCAAATTTGACAAGCAAATGTGGACCACCCAAATGCCATCATTCTACATAGTATGTGGGCCACAGCATGGTGTTAGATCTGGGCCTGATTTGGGCCAGAATTAAAATAAATGTGGGCCAGTTCTGGTTTATTTTATTTATTTATTTTTATGGCTGACATGTGGCCTTCCTATGGCTTGCTTGTGGCCCAAATTTTGCAAACAGGAGCGGACCGCCCAAGTGCCATCATTATTCACAGTATGTGGGCCAGAGCAAGGTGTTGGATTGGGGCCAGAATTAAAATCAATGTGGCCCAGATTTGAGCCAGTTCTGCTTTATTTGGTTTATTCATGACTGACATTGGGCCTTCCTTTGGCTTACTTGTGGCCCAAATTTGGCAAACAGGAGCGGATGGCCCAAGTGCCATCCTTCTTCACAGTATGTGGGCCGGAGCAAGGTGTTGGATATGAGCCGGATCTGGGCCAGAATTAAAATCAATGTGGCCCAGATTTGGGCCAGTTCTGGTTTATTTGGTTTATTCATGGCTGGCATTGGGCCTTCCTTTGGCTTACTTGTGGCCCAAATCTGGCAAACAGGAGCGGACCGCCCTAGTGCCATCATTCCACGCGGTATGTGGGCCAGATGAAAGTGTCAGGTGTGGGCCTGATCTGGGCCTCAGGAATTTTGCTATCTGGGTGATAAGCAGTATTGTACTTATCAATTCAAACCTTAATGATAGTCATCCCACTTGTAAGTCAGTACAATTGATGACTAATTCAATGGCTGTTGTCTGTGAGCTTTTAAGTAGTGCTTATAGTCCCATAGCAATTGTGACTTGACTGTTAGGGATTCAACTGCCATACATACAATTTTTAAGCTTTTCGCAAGATTCTAATCATTAGACAATCATGACAACGTAGATTTGTAAAAACTGCACCAAACATGCTCGCCTATATGCTCGCTTACAGACCTATAGATGCCATTTAGTTAATAAGCTAATGTCTTTAGCTTTTAGTTAAGCTGTGTATTTAGTTGCAAAACAACGGACACAACATGCATTGCTTCTGCTTTGTTTACAGCGGTAACTAATGTGTTCCCCAACGTTTGATCCCGTGGTCAACTTTAAGAGGAATATTTTGAATGACACTGTTTAGTCTTCTGAAGAATGTTTATAGTAAAGTGGAAAGCAGTCTTGTTAATTAATAAGTAATTCAGTAACTTGTTAATTAATAATTTAGAGTATTGTCAATAGTAAGCTATTAGTACTTATGTACCAAGCCGATACTGAAATTTTAAAAACGTAACAATATCGGTCTCTCTGCAGCAGTGGTAGTACCAAGTACAGACTCAATTCAGTACTTGCTGATAGGCGGCTGCTTTCAAGAGCTTCCGGGCATATATCACTTTCCATGAACAGTGATATGCAATGGCCAATCAGAGATGTTTAGTCAGAATCCTACATTCGCCGAGAATTGCAAAACAAATCACAATTCTGAAAACAAAATAACAATTCATAAAACACAACCATTCCGAAAACATTATAACAAGTCAGAAAGCGCAACAATAAATTCAAAAACAAAATAACAAGTCAGAAAACACAACGACAAATCAGACAAAACAGAAGAGGTAGGTATAGTTTGAGAATAGATTACTTACCGCTGATTGGACAAGACATCTGTCAATCAAGGTATACAGGAAGTAATTGTGTGACCAACTCTGATTTGTGTACATGGCTAAATACGTCAGTTTTTGTAATAGTGAAACTTTTTAATTGGCAAGAAAGGAAAAAATGGAATTCATTCAACACTAATTTGAGGAATGACTTTCATATGCCATGATTGTGGACATGCTGTTAACGTACCATGGCATAAAGATGAGCCTGCGCTTTCTAAAAACACAGCTGAAAGATGCAGGTATGTTTAGAAGAAAAAACTATTCATCATTAAACAATGTAAAACACAATAAGAGCAGAGCTGCATGGACCAGGACAGTTCTTCGGCTACCAGACTATGTGGTTAGCACAAAAGCAGAAACACAGGTTGCGTGTTAAACATGATGATGTTATGCGGTTGCTGCAAGAACCCACAAGGGACAGAACAGAAGACACGCCGTAGATTTGTTCGACGCACATATCACTCCATGGGACCAAAATATCGATGGTTATGACAAACTAAAGCCATTTGGTTTTGGCATATCAGGATGCATTGATGGTTTTTTTGAGATGTATCCTCTGGCTTACTTGTGGGTCTACTAACAATGACCCTGCTGTCAAATGTATGGTACATCAACAAGCAATCAATACATCGAATCTTGGTGGTCCAGCTTTAGAAAAGCAAGGTTCGTCTTTGTTTTATATTCTTTAGCATTGACGAAATGTCAGTAAAGTGATGCTTTAGTTACACTAATGCAACTAGTACAATATATATTTCAATTACTATATCTGTAGCAATAACATGCAAAATTATTAAAATCAGTTTATTTCATTCTGTTATTGATGTATCTGGACTTTTGTGTTCTAGGGCTCAGTTTTGGATAGAACTCTTTGGGAACCTGAGGAATGAAGGACACTTCAATGTCAGTAACGAACACCAATGCTTTCTTCAGTTCTGCTTCCAAAATAATCTACAGGCAGACTTGGGTGATAGTGTAGAGCTTTGGAATAAACCCAATGTGCCCTGGGGATGTACCAAATTAACTGTATCATCTACCACACAAGTGAGCGAATCAAAAATCTGCACCAAAAATTGCATTTCATAACTGTCATTTAATTATAAGCGTGTTTATTATATACTACTACAAAATGTCACATTGTATAAACGTGTCTGCCAAATACATTTACACAGAAATTTATCTTCTTGCAGGTATGGATCAAGAGACTGTGGCTTTGCAGTTGAAAAAAAAAAAATTAGTTAAGTGCTTTTCCTGAGTCAAGGCTGACAATGCATTTATGTGGTGACAAAACATCTAGGAATATCTAGAATTTGCAATGGAACACAATCGGTTACAGTGGCCAGAGAATTGGGAGGAAGCATTAAAACTCTACTTCACGATGAAGGAAACAAAAAAATGACAGTACCACAGAGAACAACCTTGGAAGAACGTATTTAAAAAAGAAGGAATGCAATACACAGAATGCAACATTGTGACATTGCAAGAAGTATGAACTGAGAATACAGAGGATGTAAAGTTTACTTAATTACATCCAAAACCTGGAGAATTCTGGATTCCAAAAACCATGAGAGTCTGAAAAAGACTGTGTCTAAGATTGGTAACTTGAGTGTGTTTGTGCATGTATTTGCCATTGGGTAAGGTGAATTGTCAAGAAACGTAATGCATGGTTGTGTTATGTGTTATCCAAAATGTTATGTTTCTCCTCAATGTTCTTCATGCGTCGAAAACACCCAGCGGTTTGGAGCAGGTTGCTGTTTTTCAAAATTAGTTCTTGTAGTGACTCCAAAGTAGTTGCATTCTGAGTTCATGCCCAAGTTACAGCAGTGGCCAAAAGTGATGTCCAGCCTATGAAAATTGATATTTTGATCCTTTATTTAAATGATTAATAATTTAAAAAAAAAAGAAATGAAAAAAAGATTTTATCATGTCCTCCTGAGATCCAAAAAAAAAAAAAAAGGTTTTGTGTATTTAGTATTTTTTCATGTCATTACATTGTTTAGAGCATAACAAAAAATGGAAAAATATCAGGGATCAGTTCTTGGACCCCTCCTCTTCTCCACATACACTACATCACTACATCCTACAACATGTCCTCTTGACCCAATTCCCTCACACCTTCTCCAAGCAATCTCTCCCACACTCTTACCAGCACTCACACACATCATCAACACATCCCTCCTCACAGGCATCTTCCCCACTGCGTTCAAGCAGGCTCGGGTAACCCCACTGCTCAAACAACCTACATTAAACACTTCTCTTATAGAAAACTACAGACCTGTCTCTCTCCTTCCATTCATAGCAAAAACAGTGGGGTTACCCGAGCCTGCTTGAACGCAGTGGTGAAGATGCCTGTGAGGAGGGATGTGTTGATCACTCCTCATCCTACAACATGTCCTCTTGACCCAATTCCCTCACACCTTCTCCAAGCAATCTCTCCCACACTCTTACCAGCACTCACACACATCATCAACACATCCCTCCTCACAGGCATCTTCCCCACTGCGTTCAAGCAGGCTCAGGTAACCCCACTGCTCAAAAAACCTACATTAAATACTTCTCTTATAGAAAACTACAGACCTGTCTCTCTCCTTCCATTCATAGCGAAAACACTCGAACAAGTTGTCTTCAACCAGGTCTCATTGTTTCTTTCACAAAACAACAAACTGGACGCTAAACAGTCAGGTTTCAGGAGTGGCCATTCAACTGAGACTGCGCTACTCTCAGTCACTGAAGCCCTGCGAATTGCAAAAGCCGATTCCAAATCATCAGTCCTCATTCTGCTGGATCTATCTGCCGCTTTTGACACTGTCAATCATCAGATCCTCCTGTCCACCCTCTCATCTCTGGGCATCACTGGGATTCCACTTCGCTGGTTTGAATCCTATCTCACTGGTAGGTCTTTCAGGGTGGCCTGGGGAGGGGAGGTATCCAAAGCACATCAACTGGTCACTGGGGTTCCTCAGGGATCGGTTCTTGGACCCCTCCTCTTCTCCACATACACTACATCACTGGGTCCCATCATACAGGCAGATGGCTTCTCCTACATCCAGCAGAATGAGGACTGATGATTTGGGGCAGTCGTGGCCTAATGGATAGAGAGTTGGGCTTGTAACCCGAAGGTCGTGGGTTCGAGTCTCGGGTCCGGCAGGGAATACCACGACTGAGGTGAGACCCTTGAGCAAGGCACCAAACCCCCAACTGCTCCCCGGGCGCCGCAGCATTGGCTGCCCACTGCTCCAGGTGTATGTTCACTACTGTGTGTATGCACTTGGATGGGTTAAATGCAGAGCACAAATTCCAAGTATGGGTTACCATACTTGGCCACACACCACTTCCCTTTCCCTTTCCCCCTTTCCTTTCCCTACCATTGCTATGCTGATGACACACAGCTCTATCTCTCTTTTCAACCAGATGATCCAACGGTAGCTGCACGGATCTCAGGCTGCCTGGCGGACATCTTGGCATGGATGAAAGAACATCACCTACAGCTCAACCTGGCAAAGACTGAGCTTCTTGTCTTCCCTGCCACTCCAGCTCTACAGCATGACTTCACGATTCAGTTAGGTTCATCAACAATTACCCCATCAACTTCGGTCAGAAATCTTGGTGTAATCGTTGATGACCAGCTGACCTTCAAAGAGCACATTGCAAAGACTGCTCGATCTTGCAGGTTTGCACTACACAACATCAGAAAGATCAGGCCATTTCTGACAGAGCATGCTGCACAACTTCTTGTCCAGGCCCTTGTCATTTCTAGGCTGGACTACTGCAATGCTCTTCTGGCTGGACTTCCATTAAACACAATCAAACCTCTACAAATGATTCAGAATGCAGCGGCACGACTGGTCTTCAACGAGCCCAAAAGAGCCCATGTTACACCTCTCTTTATCTCCTTGCACTGGCTACCAGTCGCAGCTCGCATCAAGTTCAAGACACTGATGCTTGCATATAGAACAACCACAGGCTCAGCACCCGCCTACTTGCACTCACTATTAAGAATCTACATCCCCTCCAGAAGTCTGAGATCTGCTGATGAGCGACGCCTCGTGGTACCATCACAGAGAGGCTCAAAATCACTCTCCAGAACATTCTCGTTCACCATTCCTGGCTGGTGGAATGATCTTCCCATATCCAGAGTGCTGGATCCCTGTTCCCATCTTCAAGCAACAACTGAAAACTCATCTCTTTCGACACTACTTGACTTCATCCTAAACTTTAAAAAAAAAAAAAAAAAAAAAAAATACTTTCTCTTTATTTATCCCTTCCCTTGCTAGCTTGTACTTATTTGAACAATGTCTGAGACTTGGTGTTACAAGCACTTCATATGTCTGATTGCCTCTTTAAGATGAATCGCTTTTGTATTCCCCAATTGTAAGTCGCTTTGGATAAAAGCGTCTGCAAAATGACTAAATGTACAGTGGGTACGGAAAGTATTCAGACCCCCTTCACTTTTTTCAATTTTGTTATGTTGCAGTCTGATACTACAATTGTTTAAATTCTTTTTTTTTTCTCATTACTCTACACTCTGTCCTTTATAATGACAAAGTGAAAACAGAATTTTAGAAATGTTTGTAAATTTATTAAAAAGAAAAAACTGAAATATCACATTTACATAAGTATTCAGACCCTTTACTCAGTACTTAGTTGAAGCACCTTTGGCAGCAATTACAGCCTCGAGTCTTTTTGGGTATGACGCAACAAGCTTTGCACAACTGGATTGGGGGAATTTCTGCCATTCTTCTTTGCAAATCCTCTCAAGCTCGGTCAGGTTGGATGGGGACCGTCTGTTGACAGCCTTTTTCAGGTCTCTCCAGAGATGTTCGATAGGGTTCAAGTCAGGGCTCTGGCTGGGTCACTCTAGGACATTCACAGAGTTGTCCCTAAGCCACTCCTGTGTTGCCTTGGCTGTGTGCTTAGGGTCATTGTCATGTTAGAAGGTGAACCTTCGGCCCAGTCTGAGGTTCTGAATGCTCTAGACTGGGTTTTCATTAAGGCTATCTCAAAATGTTGGTGCATTGAGCTTTTCTTCTACTCTGATGAGTTCCTCAGTCCCTGCCGCTGAAAAACAGCCCAACAGCATGAGGCTGCTACCACCACACTTTACTTTTGGGATGGTACTCTGCAGGTGATGAGAAGAGCCGGTTTCCTTCAAACATGATGCTTAGAATTGAGGTTCATCAGACCAGGTAATCTTGTTTCTCAGAGTCTGAGGGTCCTTTAGGTGCTTTATTGCAAATTCCAAGTGTGTTTTCATGTGTCTACATTGAAGAGAGGATTGAGTTTGGCCACACTGCCATAAAGCCCAGATCGGTGGAGTGTTGCAGTGATGTTTGTCCTTCTGTAGGTTTCTCCCATCTGCATATATGATCATGGAGCTCAACTAGAGTGACCACCAGGTTCTTGGTCACCAGTCTAGACAAGCCCCTTCTCCATCAATTGCTCAGTTTGGCTGGGGACCAGCTCTTGGAAGAGTCCTGGTTGTGCCAAACTTCTTCCATTTGAGAATTATGGAAGCCACTGTGTTCTTGGGAACCTTCAGTGCAGCAGAATTTTTTTTGTAGCCTTCCTCAGATCTGTGCCTCAATACAATCCTGTGTCTGAGCTCTGCAGGCAGTTCCTTTGACCTCGTGGCTTGGTTTTCGCTCTGATATGCATTATCAGCTGTGAGGCCTTTTACAGAGAGGTGTGTGCCTTTCCAAATCATGTCCAATCAATTTAATTTACCACAGGCGGACTCCAATCAAGGTGTAGAAACATCTCTGCAATGATCAAGAGACATGGGAGGCACCTGAGCGAAATTTCAAGTGTTGTTGCAAAGGGTCTGAATACTTATGTAAATGTGATATTTCAGGTTTTTCTTTTTAATAAATTTACAGACATTTCTAAAATTCTGTTTTCACTTCATCATTATGAGGTACAGAGTGTAGATTAATGAGAAAAAAAATGAATTTAAACAATTGTAGTATCAGGCTGCAACATAACAAAATTGAAAAAAGTGAAGGGGGTCTGAATACTTTCCGTACCCACTGTAAATGTAAATGTAGATGTTGAAGTAACCTTCTTACTAACCACATAAAATACATCTGTTACCCATACCTCTTGCAGCACTTTCACTACATTCTCATCTGTAACATCTTTTAAAGTGGCGCTGAAAGTGGCGCTGTCTATCACCGACTTAGCAAGTTGTATTGAAGTGACAAACTACACTTTTTGCTCTGAGCAAGCCGTAGGCAACAAACTTAAAGGTATAGGTTAACGTTGCACCCTCTGAGTCTGACTAAGTTCAGACTGGCGAATAGTGTTATATGGCAGAAGTGAAAAACTCTTTCCACATACAGAACATACATGTGGCTTCTCCTTCTCATGAGCTGTCAGGTGTGTCTGAGCCCTAAGAAATGTTTTGCCGCACTGATCACCAGTGTCGGGGAGTAACTAGCACATGTACGTCTGCAAGATGTCTGTTAAAGATCACTTGATCTGGAAAGCATCTGCTGTGTACAAACATCTGACATATGTCTGTAAGATATCAGTTTAACATACAGTCTAAATCATAAACATCTTAGAAAGACATCTAATAGACGTCTATTTGACATCTGGTAGGAAACTTCCTTTAGACGTATTGCAGATGTGCAAATACTCTAAAAAATACGTCTTGCAGATGTAAATGCAGACGTCAAATAGACGTCTCTGAGATGTACTATCAGGGTAGTTACATAACGGAATTATGTAATTTAATTACAAAATAAATGTAACTGTAATCTGTTACAGTTACTGAGAAAAAAATGTAATTAAATTGCAGTTACTTATGAAAATGTTAACAATTACAAATCTGACATCTGAATATTTTCACACATACACAGATTTGATTGATTCCTTTCCAAAATTGCATTGACTGCTCTCCAGGAGTTTAGGGCAACAAATAGGACTTATGCTTATTCGATAACTGTTTTATTTCCTATTTAGGTTTATGTATATGCTTCATTTTCTAAGATTAACTGTTTTTGCATTGTTAGATGCCAATGTTTCCTGTTGTAGCTATGCAAAGATTTGATTTCAAAAACAGTATCATAGCTATTAAACTAAATCTTATGATTTTATATCTGTATTTATTTAACTGTATTTAAATGATCTTAAAGTAAAAAGAGGTGCTAAAGTCTGATTTTGTGATGGCAGTGCAATAAATGCTTTGTGTTTTAAAATTATTAACAGTTGAAAACATTTGTTAGAAATGTAGAAAAGTAATCAAAAAGCAATTAAATGTAATCAGTTACATTACTTTATTAAAGTAACTGAAATAGTTACACTACTTATTACATTTTGAATAGGGTAACTTGTAATCTGTAACCTCCAAAGTAATCTTCCCAACACATGAACAGCTTCTCTCCAGTGTGAACTCTTACATTAATCTAAAGACTTTATTTGTCTGAGAAACTCTCCGCACTGATCACATCTCCTCACGTCAATCTCTAGATTATATTTCCTTGAGATACTCAGGTGAAAGAGCTCTCTGCTCTTCTGTTCTTTAAAAATGTCTTTTTAGTCTTTGAGCGACTTGTTTTTTGTTTTGTTTTGTTTTTTTCAGGTTTGACATGTTGTTCCATGTAAAGTTTAATTTCATTTTGAGCACATCAAATTAATTCAAAGAGAGAAATATGAAGTGAAAGGACATAAGAGACTGACATTTCATTTATTATACTAAAAACATTCAAACTTTTCCAAGTAATCAGTGTAACCTGCGGTTGGTGAAAATCATCACTGCACTGCACTGCTTTTTAGCAGTTTTTTTTTTTTTTTTTTTTTTTTTTTAATGTGATCATATTTAAGTATTTATATGTTTTTATAATTTATATATCTGGAACATGTAGTTGTAATTGATAAAACAAAAAACCTGTCAAACTGGAATATTAAATTGTTTAAAGAATTATGATGGCATGAAAGTTATATTGCATCAAACTGAGGGGGAAAAAAAATAAGGAAAAGCAAAAATAAATAAATAAATCATCATTATGATTTCCCAGCAGTGCAGTAGGTGGAGAGATGCATGTTTATCACCAATACATTTAAACTAACGAAGAAGAAGGAGAACCGGAAGTAGAAGGGGTGACGGACAGACAGACGAAGCGCCAGTAAAGATGTCTCCTCCGTCTCACTTCGACTTCATTGAAGCCAGGGATAAATTTACGGTAAATTATCATTACAAACATTTACAGATAGACAAGCTTTGCCATTCGCTGACGATTTTAAGAAGAAAGTGTTTTGTTTCTATCTCTTGCCTGCTAAGTCTCTCCTCCACAATAGTATGTAGCAGTAGATATTATCACAATATATATTATTTATCATGCATTAGACCTATTGGACTAGACATTTGTGTAAAGTATTTTGTTAGTGAATGCTTTAAAACAGATGATGGTGTTTGTGGAGGACATATTGTGGTACTGTGGTGGAATCGCGTGGTAAAACCGTTGAAAAGCATAGTATTACTATGCTAACGTTACATGAACCAAAATAATATATTTTCACAGTACTTTGGTGTTTCTATGTCTGGAAACCACGTAATATCATGCTACATGTAGTGTTTTTGTCATAAATACTATTTAGTCAATTTATTTAACTTTTTTGTTTTCTCCCAGGCTGCCACTAAAAGTGCTGTAGATATCAGGAACTGTAAACCCCTGACCAACGCTTTCAGCCATCTGCCTGGAAAGTAATAACTGCTCTTTATCAAGATTTTCTGCTTTTATAGTCAATTGTTTGTTTATATGCTTAAACCATCTTCAGTGATGCATTTCGATGGATATATCCATCACTGTTGAGATGTTCTGTGTGATTTCGATTAATTCTTCACAGTGAAACTGAGAAGAAATCCACTCTTGATCAAGCTCTGCGTGGAGTTCTTGAAGAGCAGATTGTGAGTCCACAGCTGCTGCTTTGTGCACCTTTATGCCAGAATACTGGCATACTTACATTATTTTGCATATGTGTTATCATTGTGCATTCAATTTTATGTTGCAGGTAAAGCAGAAAGTGAACGTTGAAGATTTCCTTTCTCTGATCTACATCAGTATAGACGGTGTGACTGAAGGTACGTGTGAGCTACCACCTTTCTACACAAATATTAAGTATAAAATAATGATTTTCAGATCATTTTGCATTGATTTATTGTTTTCATAAAGGCATCTGCTCTGCTACCACTCCTTTTCTTCTGCTGGGAGATGTTCTCGACTGCCTTCCTCTGGACCAGTGTGACAAAATCTTCTCTTTTGTTGAAGAAAATGTGTCTACGTGGAAATCTGTAAGTTTGGACATTTAGTTGGTAGTGCTGCATGATAAATCGCATGTGAAACAGCTTTACTGACGAGATGCGCATGACAATCGCATGCGATTTATCGTGCAGCCCTAGTGTTAATTTTGTAGATAAGAATTAGACAAATAAGTAGAGGCCAAGCACCAAAGAAGCATAGGCACCTATTGCAATCATTACCATTCTTACTATTCTTCTTCCACCATTGATGTCTATGGCAGTCCATAGAAACGCTTGCATGAAAGTTATGAAATTTTGCACACAGATAGAGGGCAGTTATGTCGTTTGTATATTTGGAATCTCATTTTGCAAATTTGGAAACTCTATCTCGCGCCGTCTAGTGCCTCCAACAGCTAAAATTTTCACATGAGTTTATGCTAAAAACTTACAAGCAAACCTCTGTTTCTATTTCCACCTGAAGTTTTCGTAAAAACCTAAGTTTTCGAACTCATCCTAGACAGTCTGTACCAAATTTGTTTCATATCATCAGCGTCACTGCTTTTTTATAAATGCATATGACTGTGAATTTACACCATTTTAAGCATTTCATTATGTTAATAGAATGTCGTCGTCTAAAATCATCATCAGAATGGTTTGTTCAGTCTTCAGTGTTACCATTAGCCTGTTTGACCCCTTAATTGCTGCTTGCAGCTATATTATTTATGCTTGCTCTTTCTTTCATGTTTACAGAATACCTTTTACTCTGCTGGAAAAAATTACTTATTAAGAATGTGCAATGGTGAGTTTCAAGTTCAAGTTTTATTTGTGTTTTTTTTTTTTTTTCGATGGATTTATCTTATAATAGTTGGATACAGATTTGTGCTGTGCGTTAAAGTGACATTTAAATTGCACATAAATCAATTTTTAGAATAAAAATGTATTATATCACAACTATATAATTTTGTAATGATATAATTATGTTTTCTACCATAGTTTGTTGAAATATAAATGCCTAGGCCTAAATCAAATTGTGAATTTTGTCTCGATTCCCAGTCCTAATATTCGGGTATATCTTAGCATAATTCTTTGAGAATGTGTTGGAGTAGCCTAACATTACCACTGTGTTTGCCTACAGACCTGCTCAGGAGACTCTCTAAGTCTCAGAATACAGTGTTTTGTGGACGAATCCAGCTGTTTTTAGCACGTCTGTTTCCTTTGTCAGAAAAATCAGGTATACTTTTTTACATTTCTTGTTTTTTCTCGGTTCTTTGTTCAGTGGTTATTTTATGGCTTGATGTTTTTCCCTTGCATTACAGGCCTGAACTTACAGAGTCAATTCAACCTTGATAACATCACAGTGTTCAACAAAAATGAGCAGGATAGCACACTTGGACTGCAGGTAAAGTCATGCTGACAGATGTTGGGTTTGATTTACTTCGTTAAGATTTTTTTTTTTTTTTAGAGTTCATGCAAGCAGAAAATGTGAATAAAACAGACAGTTAGACATCTGCAGTGGATTCTACATTAAATGTCAGACATGTTTTAATTTTTTCCCCCAAGCACACAGAGGTTAAGGAGGAAGGGATGGAGGTGGAGGAGGGAGAGATGGGCGAGGAAGATGCACCTGCTGCCTGGTAAAAGATAGTTGTATTTTTACAATCTGAAGTTACAAGGCATTGTCTTGCTTTTGCTTTATTTTGGCTGTTATTAAACACTTATTTATTAGCGTGTAATTCAGAGGGCTTTTGTTTTGTAGCTCCATTCCTATTGACTACAACTTGTACAGAAAATTCTGGACCCTGCAGGACTATTTCAGAAACCCTGTACAGTGCTACGACAAGTTCTCATGGATGACTTTCCTTAAGGTATTTGATCATTCAGTAATCTGATGGGATGCATGAAGTGGTGTGCATGCACAAACAAAATAAGAAACTATGCTGTGTAAATAAGTTCAGACCGCTCATTTGCGTACCGAAATGGTTGACAGCTGTTAATGCACAATCATCGTTTTAGCTCGACTAACTGTAATATTAGCTGCAGGTTTGTTTCAGAGCAAAATGCAAAACTGTGGCACTTCATTTACTGAAGCACTTCACTCGGCAGCACTTAAACCAGCAGCGCATACACTTACTTGCCAGCAACCCGCCAAAATAAAAGCTTGCTGATTTTAGGTTTGAATGATCAAATGATGAAAATTCATATTAAAAAATAAAAAAGAAATAAAAGAAAATGAAATTAAAAATATTAGCATTGTATTTTTAAAGCCCAAAGTATACTTCAGTTTTTTTTACACGTACGTTAGTGTATGCGTACAGTTAAACGCGCTGCCAATCAAAGTATACTCCATTTGATAGCGTGCGCCAACGCGGGCGATCAACACATGCACTCTAGAAAGCGTCATCTTAGTCCAATGTCTGGTGTATTTTTCTCCAGAAATTATGACTGATTAAAATGTCTTTGTATTCTTTCAAAATGAAGTTGTGGCTCTCTCTCATAACCCCCTCACATAAGCGATTGTCAGTGTGAGTGTCTGTTTCCTCTGTTTTGTTGTTTTTCTGTCTCTTTAGTTTTGTTTTCTACTGTGAAACAGCAGCCCTGGCCAGTGCTGCCACCTTGTGGAACAACTGATTAGTGCAAAACCAAGTCAATTCATATGTGCGACCTGCGCCTGCAAAGTACGCACGATTACAAAAATCGGATGGTGTGCATACAGTATGCGCATACTATTCTAGTGACGAAATTTGCATCACACACACTCGGCCCGAATTTACCTCTTATCGTGACATAGGCAAGAGAAAATTTTGGGCACCACTTCCCTATTAAAGGGTTACTCCACCCCAAAATGAAAATTGTGTCATTAATCACTTACCCCCATGTCATTCCAAACCCGTAAAAGCTTCGTTCGTCTTCGGAACACAATTTAAGATATTTTGGATGAAAACCGGGAGGCTTGTGACTGTCCCATTGACTGCCAAGTAACTTACACTGTCAAAGCACAGAAAAGTATGAAAAGCATCGTCATATATAAAGCATATATAAAAGCATTATATATCTCTTCATTGTACCTTGGGCCCCCCTGGACGAGTGAGCATAGGCATGTGCCTAGAATGCGTAAATCTGTGCGCTGACCCTCACGTACACGTAAAAACCGAAGTATACTTTGGGCTTAAGTGTACTATAAAATAATTATTTTTATTTAATACTCAATTTTATTTTAAAATATAATAGTAGTATCACACTTTATTAATTTGTTTTAAAAAAAAAAAGCTAAATAAAGTGCTATAATATTATTACTATTATTTATATACTATTATTTATATTTGTATAATAAAATAATTTTATTTTTTATATTTTATTTAATGGGTCACACTATGTGCAGTGTGAGCACCAAACCAAATCTCCAGGTGCTCTCATGAGAAACAGACTAAAAAACTTTTGAGCATCTCTGGTTATAACCAACTCACCAATAGATCTAAAAATTCTTTGAAGATTCTTATAAAAATGAATTTTAAGTGGAATTTTAATTTCAGTTTAGTTTTAAATTTAGACAAAGTATATTCACACTTTGCGGGTGTCCATAGTTTTCATGTGATGAACTGCAGTGTATCTGTGGTTGCTTTGATAGGCCACCTGTGTGAGGAAGAACTGATTAGAATCAGTTGAAAAGGAAAACTGACATTCTTGGTCCACATGTATCTTGTTTTAATGTCCCCTCAATTGTGTTCTCTATGCAGTATTCAGATGAGACACTAGCTGTGTTCAAGAGCTTCAAACTTGATGACATGCAGGCGTCGAAGAGAAAGCTGGAGGAGATGAGGACTGCTGCTGGAGACCACGTCTACTTTGCCAAGTTCCTCACCAGTGAGAAAGTTGGTTCTTCCAGTATTTATTAATCATCTGTTGAATAAAACTTTTATTAGTACACTCCAGTCGTTGACCTGGTAACACAAGGCAAATTTCCCATCTCTCTGCAGTTGATGGACCTCCAGCTGAGTGACAGCAACTTCAGACGACACATTCTGCTTCAGTATCTCATCCTCTTCCAGTATCTCAAGGGCCAGGTCAAGTTCAAGAGGTCAGGGGATACAGCAAGCATGTTTAGCATCATTTTAGTCATAATGCAGACTTTTCAAGCTGTAAGGATAACAGAAAAGCTGCCCTGTTTTTTGTCAATAAATATTTTTACCTCACTTTCTCTCTAACCTTCGCAGTTCCAGCTGTGTTTTGAATGACGATCAGTCTTTGTGGATTGAGGACACAACCAAACGAGTCTATCAGGTTAGTCTTAACCTTAAGAATCGCCAATTGGAGGTGTGTGGTGTGTGTTAATAACACTGTTATGTCATGTTTTATTACTATTCCTACCATTTAAGTTACTGAGAGAAACCCCTCCAGATGGTGACAAGTTTGCGTGGATGGTTGAGGCAAGTAGTATCTGTATACATGCTATAGGCATATGGATTTTAGTTTTTCTCATATCTTATGATGAATACATAATGAAATTGCAACCTAGTGCTCTAAAAGCTTTGTTTCATCATGATTTATCTCCAACAGCACATCCTGAACACAGAAGAAAACTGGAACACTTGGAAAAATGAAGGCTGTCCAAGCTTTGTGAAAGAAAGGTATTAAATAAAAACAGCACAAGAACAGCTTTATCCATATTTACACAAATGAGTATTAAAGCGTTTTGTAATGTAAATGTAATGAATTATTTTAAATAATTTACTGACTCTGAAGAAGCATGCACAGTTTGGAGGAGATTAGTGATGTGATTATGTAAACAGATGTAATTACCCCAAGTATACCCAAATGTTCTCAAATCTAATGTGCCTTATATTAGTTTATGGAGCTAATGAGATTTTAAACAATTAAAATGTTACATATGCTTAATATATATGTATTTAAAACTTGAGATGATTACTTTTAGAGTCAAAATGTATTTAAGTACAAAAAAAATAGTCAACAGAGCTTCAAAGTGGTTTCTAATCGAGCTGCTGAGGAAATGACTGTACATTTTTACATTTTTCTGTTTTCTGACTGACAGTTTTTCTGTTGCTTTTGGAGCAAATTGTTTTCAAGTGGTATTTGCTTATAATTTATATCCGATTACTCACTTAATCACTGTATTTTTTTTCCTTCTTGGAATCTTGCTTTATTTATTTGAAGATTTGAGGAGATTTAAATAGGCAAAACTTTGCAATGAGCAGCAAATAATATATAATGATTTAAATTCATAATTATTATGGTTTATAATAAACAGCTTCCCTACTCTCGAAATGCACCATCTGCCACTGCTGGGAAGTGCTGGAAACATGCTTGAATTTCACTCTTTAAAAATTTGTATAAGCCTGCAAATAACATCTTTTTAAGAAAAGCTACTGCAGATTATCATTTTGGGCTTTATCATTTTTCATGAAAAAAGTAGATCATTTGCTGGATCAGAACCAAACCAGTGTAGAAATGTTTGCTGGAGTCCCAAAAATATAAATTTCACTTATAGGGATGATGGTACATCAAAACTGGACTCTTTACTTAAATATCTATAACTTTATAAACAAAAAAAAAAGATTTAATTCTGAAAAATTTGCAAATATCATTAGTTTTTGAGAAAAGCTACTGCAAGTTGTCGTTTTTAACTGCTTTAAATAAAAAAGTGCACCAATATGCATTCAAAGTTGCTCTTTATGAATTGCTAAGGTTTTCACTCCCTGTCCCTCTGTTGACTTCTCTTTAGTTTGCAGGTGTGGTCACCGCTCTTTATTTAGTTGTGAATGGATGTGTGAATAGAGTCTTGTGTTTCTCTCAGACCGGCAGAGACCAAACCCATCCGTCCCAGCAGAAAGAGACAAGCACCAGAGGACTTTTTGGGGAAGGGCCCTGATCGCAAAATCCTCATGGGAAAGTAAGATGATATTTGATTACTGGGTAACTTGTATAACAGAGGTCAAATCTTCTTTTCAAATCTTATTTTGCATTTCTGCTGTTCTTGACCATCAACAGTGATGAACTTACAAGGCTCTGGAATCTAAACCCTGACAATATGGAGGCCTGCAAGTCAGATAGCAGGTTTGTGTTTGGTAATATTCACTTAAAGATGCTTAATGAGAGAAATGTTGCATTAATACATGTCTCTGTTAAAGGGAGTTCATGCCATCACTGGAGGACTTTTTTGTGGAAGCTATCGAACAGGCAGATCCATCAAACATGGTGGAGGAAGAATACAAGTACAGAGATTTACAAATTCAGTCTCATAAATGATCAAGCAATGCATCACAATAGATCAGAATTAATCATCAGAATAAACGAGTTCTTTGTCCTCATCCCTCAGAGTTGTGCGTAACTCAAACTACGGCTGGCGAGCCTTGCGATTGCTCTCCAGAAGGAGTCCTCACTTCTTCCAGCCCACCAACCAGCAGTTCAAGAGTTTGGCAGACTATCTGGAAAACATGGTCATCAAACTGGCCAAAGAGCTTCCTGTGAGTGGACATCAACACTATCAGACAATGTAGATAACATTCAGACTAGTGCTTGACCAATATAGGCTTTTGAGTGGCTAATACATACAGTGGCGTCAACAAATATTGGCACCCTTGGTAAATATGAGCAAAGCAAGCCATGGAAAAAGTCTTTTGGTCTTTCATTGAAAATATTCACTAAAATAACTCCAGCATTTTTGTTTTTCTGAAATGTATGCATTCCACAATTATTGGCACCCACTCACCACACTCTTAAAAATAAAGCTATCAAAAAGGGGGTTTATGCAGCGATGCAACAGAACCATTTTGGGTTCCTCGAGAAACCTTTCAGTTCTTAAAAGAGAACGATTATATTTTAATAATCTAAAGAAGCCTTTCCCACTGTAAAGAATTTTTTGTGTAGTGAAAAAGTTCCAAGGACGTTAAAGGTTCTTCATGGAACCACAGATGCCAAATAAAGAAGCGTTATTTTTAAGAGTGCACAAGCATCAGGCGTACTTGAGTATGTGTAGTAGACAAAACTGTCACTACTGCTCATTCACATGGAAACACGTAGACTTTTTATCAACACGCACCTGATCGTATAAATGTTTGTGGAAAAAAAAGAATGCTTGAGTCCCTCAGTGAGCAAGTCAGAGGCGACCGTGACAATGAACCATAAACACCTTTTTACTTTAGCTGCGCCAATAATTTTGGTGCATATTTTGGGGAAAAACATTTAATTTGTTTTCCTTTTTGTGTAATTTTATTTTAAAGGTTAGATTTTAACTTTGTAAATAAGATGAGAAACAACAAAAAAAATTTATAATCCATTTCGTTCATATTTACCAAGGGTACCAATATTAATAGAGGGTGGTGTACAATATGGTTTAATTTAAATTACAAAATTCTCTCAAATCCTGCTTTCTATTTTACTAAAAAATTCAATATTTTAAGCAACAGTTTAAAATCTAAAAACTGAATCTTTGTTTTTCTTTAAACAGAAAGACCTTCCTTCTGAGGAGATAAAAACGGGAGAGGAGGATGATGATGAGAATGGAGATAACCTGTTAAAAGAGAGCAATGACAGTAAGTGTGTTTTGTTTTGGGGGTGGTGGTGGTGGTGAGGGGGACAAGTTTCAAGGACAACAGGAGTTCATTTTTGCTTGAGGCAAGCAGAGAAAATAGGGAAAATGTACAACAGCCACATAGCACATACGGAGGTAGTCGGTCATGGATTGTAATTATTTTGGGACGTGTTGTTAGAGAGCTAGACAAAACAAGGGTTTTAAACCAGTGTTTCCCCAACCCTGCTCCTGTAGTGCCGCCACACTGCACATTTTGTATGTCTCCCTAATCAAAGACGCTTGAGTCAGCTCATGTAGTTAGAAGACCTGAAAAAGGAAGATATGGGCTACATCTGATGTTCACAAGTCACATGACATGACCATGACGACTGTACTATGTCCGGATAAAATTCATAAAACGTACTTTTTTAATGGTCGCAAAGTAATTGCATACTCTCAGTAGGTACTATTTTAAGATCGAAAACATGGATAAAATTTGGGCATACTCCAGGAATAGGTTTGGGGAATACTGGTTTAAACTTTACTGACTATGCACAAAAACAGGAATAGAGCTGCAAGCAGCAATTACAGGGTCAAGCTCAGCATCGGCAGCCAAAGTAGTGTGATGACATGTTTTAGGTTTCATGTCAATGGCTTGCAACCATAAACGTCTGCGTTGAGCACCAAAGGACATCTTTGACGATGATATTTCAAGATGATTTGACAATGCATTCGTAAAACACAGCATGTTATGACAAAATTAAAAATGATGGAGCATAACAAATCAAACTGAATTGTTTGATTTGTTATGCTGCAAATGAATCTAAAGAAACCAGTCTAGTGATTTTTGGCCAATGCATGGCATGAAATTCGTCAACGCGCTGTAGAAGAATGGTTTGGTGTACCGTGAATTCCTATACTTTTTGCCAGGATGGTCTTACAGTGATCTGAGATTATTCATCTCGTCTTCAAAACTGGCCAAAATGAGTTTGAAAAAGTAGTTTGTTTGTTTTTTTTTTCTGAAAATTTGATTTGGCAGAAATTCCTAGAACTAGAACTTTCAAGTCAGCAATTGTATTACTAGGCCTTATGTTTATACCATAAGCATAGGTAAAACATTGAGCAGTTGGTGCTGATAGAGGGTTTGGGATACTCAGATTTTGCTATGTCCTGTGTCTTTTTCACAAATGGCTGTATTGTAAGGTTATATGGTCTTTGCCCCTTTGTGCCTTCACCCCTAAAAACATATGAAGAGTTCATTTGCAAAAACAGATAATTTTCAAAAATCAAGTTTTTTCATTGTGCATTCTAATTAATCTCAAACTGCAGTTGGGTTATTTTTATTAGGTAAAAAATAAAAAAATACTAGCTAACACAACAATAAAAAACATGTATGACAATTTAAAAAAAAAAAACGGAGTTGTCTGTTTTTGCAAATAAACTCTTCATATTAAGAACAATGTGGATGTTTTTGGTTTGCCTCGTCACCATTTGGGCAGGGGTAGATGAAACCAATTACAAGTGGTCACAGGAGATGCATTTACGATGCATGTTACGACCTGCTGTGTAAACTGCTGTCTGACTGTTATCAAGTTACTTGGTGTGAACGGGGTCTGTGATGCCTTACAACATTGTCAATGTTTGGAGCACTGGATTTGGATCTGAGCTAGCATAAAAGTGTGTCAACTTATTTGTTGACTCTCCTTTTCCAGGTCCCAGCATTCAGAGCAAGGCCGTGACCAACAGTCAGATGGATGAGATCGCAGCCAAGCTTGGGTCCCAGTGGAAGACGCTGGCAGACCACCTGGAGATGAGCGAGAAGGAGATCCGCGTGATCGAGTCTGACAGCGAGGATGTGGAACTACAGGCCAAGATGCTGCTGGTGGCCTGGCAGGACCGAGAAGGCCCTCAAGCTACGATGGAGAGCCTGGTCACGGCTCTGAACTCGGCTGGTTTCAGTAACATCATAGAAGGTCTCAGTGAAACATAACAGCAACGTTTTGTTTTGTTTTAAACTTTGTCTGTACTTCAATGAAATGCATTCTTAACATTTTTTTTAAATAAATGTTAATTTGAAATGGATTAGCTTTATTTGTAAAATACACACGAGAATGTCAATGGCATGTTTATTTCACCGTTTATGAAAAGCCAGTAGTCAACTTATTACAGAGCTCAAGTTCTCTTACTCTGATTGTATTTGAGTATTTAAGGACAGATGAGTTTACAGTGGCATTTGTTGCATGGTAGCTAATGACAGAAGCAGTAATTGAGCATAAAGACATCCTCTCAAAGTGTTTTGATATGAAATCCATCTTTGATAAGTTTCAATCCACACACACGCACACACAACATATCCTTGTAAACAAATTACATTTCTTTTGGTAAGATCACCGTATCATACAACCTCTTCTTGATGTATTTAAGTCTGAAACTTGTGGCCAACAACATCTTTATATACCAAGTCACTACTTCTCCTGCAGGAGGATACTGTCTATTGAGCATGAACACCTTTTCACAGGCTTAAAAAAAAAAATATTCAATGCATATAGAAAACATTTATAAAAGCATTGCTCCAAATCCAAACAAGGATCGCGTCCAGCAATCTATCATCCAAAAAAAGGGAAGAAAAAAAAACACCCTTAAATATGCCGCTTGTGTGTTGATGCATGAAGAGTTCAGGAAATATTAAGGTCATGTTTTTAAAGACACCAAAATTTATTTGCACATCTATACAGACAGTGCTCTGAAATGGCAATTATGGTTTAAGTTTCCTCTGTGAACCATTGTTACTCCAGTATCTCCAGACGTCGAGGGCCATACAGAAGGACATATGCTATATGCCAATCACCACCACCAGACAGCTTCAAGATGTCCTCAGGGGTCACAACGCTGACCTTATCATCGTCAAACTTCACCCATTCATCTGTTCAGGGAGAGGGGTCAACATCAGCTAGAATATGAAAATGCCCGATAGCAGGGGTGTCCAATCCTAAAAACACCTGCAACAGCTAATCAAGGTCTTCCAGGAAAGTGTGTCGGGCAGTTTGGAGGTAAACTGTGCAGGACTTGGCCCTCCAGCCACAGGATTGGACACCCCTGCTCAACAGAAACGGCATCAGAAACAGTAAGTGCTGTCCAAAAAAAAAAAAGCAGCTTAAAGGGTTATTCCACCCCCAAATGAAAATTTTGGCAATCACTTACCCCCATGTTGTTCCAAACCCGTAAAAGCTTCGTTCGTCTTCGGAAACACAATTTAAGATATTTTGGATGAAAACCAGGGGTTTGTGACTGTCCCATTGACTGCCAAGTAAATTACACTGTCAATGCCCAGAAAAGTATGAAAAGCATCATCAGGATAGTCCATCTGCCATCAGTGGTTCAATCTGATGAAGCATACGCAGTTTGCGTCCAGCAGATATTCTCCAAAATGGCGCTATGCTGAACCAGACGAGACGAATTGTTGAATAAAGTCGTTTTTGTTTTCTTTGCGCAGGAAAAGTGTTCTCGTCACTTCATTAAATTCAGATTGAACCACTGATGGCAGATGGACTATCCTGACGATGCTTTTCATACTTTTCTGGGCATTGACGGTGTCATTTACTTGGCAGTCAATGGGACAGTCACAAGCCTCCCGGTTTTCATCTAAAATATCTTAAATTGTGTTCCGAAGACGAGCTAAGTTTTTACGGGTTTGGAACGACATGGGGGGTAAGAGATTAATGACAAAATTATCATTTTGGGGTGGAATAACCCTTTAAGTTCTAGATTTTTATCTTTTCACTCAAGATGCGATACGATTCCCGATACTGATTTTCTCATGTTTTTAATAAAGAACTTTAAGAAAAAAAAAATAAGAGTTGTTCTATTATTTCCCAGACAAAATGCTACACATTTCTTTGTGAAATTGAAATGTCAAAAAAACAATACTAAACTGAAAATGTTAAAACAAATCTCAAATAAAAAAAAAATAAAAATCAAAGAAATCTCTTCATGTAAACAAAGGCTTTGCCCGTGCTCTTCCCTTTTAAAAATAGAGGCAACTGCTGCATTTTAATCACAATCCAAACAAAGATGCTGCATACATGCTGCTTGAGCAGTTTTTAATCTAAGCTAGACTGTTTAATTTTGAAGTTTGAAGCAAAAACAGAATGGTCTGACTAGCTTTGTGAAACTACGCTACATAAAACATATCTGAACGGAACAAAAACAGCAGACGGGCTGCATGAGAATGCAAATTCACTCTCTGACAGCAGGTGGCGCTTCCTTGGATACAAAGCAGCTGTGCTTATAAACTACTTTATTATGCATTGTATGGAAATAAGATGAAAATACCATCTAAACTTTTCTGAAGTCAGCTGCCCTCAGAGATACACTTATATAAACCCCCACCCCCAAATGTATCACGATTCATAACATCTCAACTGATTTGAATCTTCAGATATTTTTATCGATTTTCAACCAGCTCGTTACATCCTTATTAGATTCATCAATCAGATACTTTTGATTGTAACGTTAAAAAGGTATCATTCCTTTTAAAATTTACAACAAAATACTCGTTACTTTTTGAAATAAAGTAACACTCATAATTCATTTGACATTTATTGACGGACTCCTCTACTGTCCCCATGTTGAGAGAAATCCATGGGAGTAAGGTGCGATTCTTCATCTATACATCTTCATCGATTTTTTTTTTACTTTTAATTAAAGATCATATATGTTGTACTTTTTTTTTACTGTAAAATAAAGTAATTTAAATTTTTTTTTTTTAAGTTGCTTATGTCCTTCAGAAGCAACACACTTCCGATGTTTGTTTGCGACATCTGTCTCTTCAAATGCATTCAACCACTATCCGGTCAAATGAGTTTTTGACTACCTCTGGGAGTGGTCAAAAGTGGACAAGCTCAAAACATTTCATACCCCGTTTACACCTGTATTTAGCATTGTCCAGTTGTGATTGGATCAACAAAAAGGCATCTTCATACCAGGTGTAAACGCCCTAAAAGAGTGTGAAAGAGCCACAGCCAGCTGAATGCAAAAGTAACAAATTATTAGCAATGCATTACTTTTAAAAGTAACATTACTCTGTTACTAGTAAAGTAACATTGTACTATTATTAAGAATCTTGGAATACTCACTCAAGCATACAATCAAGATGCATTTACAGTAATGAAGGCAAAAAAACAATTTATTTTACGAATGACTCATGCAATAACTTATTGAATGCATGAGGTCCATGAACATTGCTTTGACGTTTGAGAGACATAGACAATACTTGACCTTCTTTCCTTTTAACCCAGGCGAGGTAGTGGCCAGATGAACTGGATCGCCCCTGATGTGTCAGAACCGCTTGCAGGTCGTAGTAACCACTATTGTTGGAGCCCAAATCTACAGAGAAGAAAAAGTTCTCAGCTCATAAATCCACCAGCAGAATAAACTTTCAGAACCGTGTTGAAATGGAAAACAGCTCTGCGGTGAGCACTTACCGTCAGAAAAACAGAAAGGTTCATATTTTGTTTCCTTTGGAGCTCCAACCTTCTGATTCTCCTGTTAAATGAGAAATAAAATGAATGTCAGTTATTTTACAGGCGGCGGCTTTTCTAAATGCGTGATGCGTTCAGTATGACATCACAGGGCACTTGCTTTCGGCTGCTGCTGCATCTCCAGTTTCTTGTCTTCAACCTCCTTAAACTTTGACCTCACAGAAACCATCTTCTCCTGCAGTTCAGCAGTGCACAGCTCAAAGACGTCCAGCATAAGAGGAAATTTTACATCCTAAACACAGCAAAATTAAAAATGCACACAAAATAACAAATCAATATACAAATATTTTGGCTGACACACTTTCTATGCTGACTCGGCGCAGAGCAAATGACCTACCTTAAGGACTTTGGCATTCACTGACTCTTTTTCTTTGTAAAAGAACCGGACCATCTGAACTGTGAGGTATGCCGGGAGACGGCTGATTTTGGACTTAAATGCAGAAACATAAGTGACTGTTCATTTCATTGTTGCACAAAAGAGGAAAGACTTGAACAAAAGAGCATTTCTCCAAAGATGCCAGAAGTCAGAAGATAAAGCATACCGATTTGATATAGAGGGCATTTCTTTGTAAGGATGGGGACAGCTTTGTAATGTCCTCCTGTAGCCTCTAGATTTAATGAGGAAAAGGTAAAGATTAAGAGGGACTGTGAGCACTGGTGGGACTTCCAACAGCTTGTATGGGACGTCCCACTCACCAATCTGAGTCCAGTGGCGAGATATTTGACTTCCTGATTGATGAAGCAGCTAAGCTGCAGCTGGCTCTCTGTGCCTTTAGTCGGTTCCTCATCCTCTGACTCAGTACACTTCATACTGGACACATGCAGGTTAAGGAACTTAAAATATTACACCATATGTATGGAACTGGAGAGATCTCGGGTGCAGCTGTATGAAGCTCAACACAAACTCTCTGTACAAAACTCTCAATATACATGCATGGCATAACACTGCAGTGTATCCAACAATGCAGTGAATCCAAAAGAGAAAAGAAAACAAACAGTTAGCTGCATTGTAGAACTTAAAAGGTCATATCCTCTGCCAACTATAATGTAATGCACAAATAAATGTACAGTCGTTTGCATTTGTACCGGTACTTACATAGAAAGTATATAAACACTGCTGCAACTGATAAAATTCAAGGCCTATTTTGAGGCATTCATATACTCTGTTTGATTGGTTATATCAAGGAGCTGTAAAGACTATTTACACTCACGCTGTGGATGAATTGCGTTTGTGTTAGGAACTTGATGGTGTATAGAAGAAAAAACACTCACTTTTGATCTATGAATACACCTCTTCCTGTACACGCAAAATACCACTTTAGGATCACTTTAACAGGTAAATGTTGAAGTAAACGGGCTGTGCAGCTTATTAAACTATAAACAGCCACAGCACACAGAAGCACTACCTGAGAGAGCACATGCTGGTATAGATTTGCACAACAAAGGATACGTCGTTTCAAATTCAACACCAAAATACTGATCGATGAAATTCTTCTTTTTTGAAGCGGTGGCGGCTCCACTATCACTGTCAGTCTGTTAATCAAAAGAAAAAACATGCAGATAGAAGAAAATTATTACAATTATTTTAAAAATAGTTTTCTAGTTTCCAGAAAAATATGATAAAGAACTTTTCATTTTTTTACATTAAATTCTCAGTGTTTCTGTAATGAAACAGTTATATACAATATATGTGACCTGGCAAAATGAGTGTGAATGCTCACGGTCTAATTTTGAGCTACAGGCAAATGAAGTGAAAAATGTCAGTTTTGGTCGAATTTGAGGTTTTCACAAAATATGAGTTCATTAATCCCTCTTCTAACCATCCCAATGCTCCAAATAATAATTAAATATCTAAAATGATCTTTATTTGTACGTTTTCTGAGAGGAGTACCTTTTCCTCTACTCACTTCTGGACGACTGCTGCTGCTGCTTCTCACCACAAGTTGTAGGTCTATTGTTGCAAAGCGCAGCATTCCAGCTTTGTGAATATTCATATCGAATTCTTGATTACACATGAGTCCAAACCAGTGAAATATGATTTTGAAACCCATGCTGATGAAAACAAAAAGATCGTGCTGACTGACATTTGCAAAGCGCATACATAAGACGCGTCTCTCCGCGAGCACGCAATCTTATAAAGGAAATTATTGCGAAATATGTTTGTGTGAATCTCGCCAAGACATAATCTGTTATGTCTTACATGAATGTTTAGTTAATGGTTGGGGGAAAATCTGATGTGTAACATTATATTTGATCCATGCATTACAGTAGGTCTTAATACAGATCTGTTTCAATGTTAATGGAATCACTCGCTGCTCTTGATTAAACTACTTTTATTTGCATCTTTGTTCTTATTTTTAATAACGAAGATAAAATAAAAATATCTATATTGTGATTAATAATATAGAAATTATTATCAGGAAAAGAATTGGAGTAAAATATACAACGTTGCTTGGTGATTTTGCTTTGGAATCTTCAGAAAACTTCAACTCGATTTTTCTCAAAATCAACTCTGCTGACTCTATTGCCTTCAAAAGGCTGTAGCTCAGTCATTTTTTTGTCAGATTCCAACAAGTCATATATCATTTTGAAGGTATTTTAATGGAGAATGTGAAAATAAAAATAACTAATTTTTGAAAATTTGCTCATTCCGACTCATTTTGCCAGCACAGGTCACATAATAAAATAAGCTCACCTCCAGTGGGGTTTCTGGTTCTTGAGGTTCTAATTTCTGCTGAAGGACCCGCATAATCTGAACCCAGCATTCATTGGCATCCTGGGTAAATGGAAAAAAATAATAATTTTATAACTTTCATTTTTAACAGAAAATATTCTGATTAAATGTATTCCAGTAAAAATGTGTGATCAAAAATATTATCTCCAGACCTGCTGGAGGTACTGGCCCTGGTCTCCTTTTTCAGCAAACTGTGGGAAGGCCATGTGCAGGAACTGCAGCAGGATGATGGGTGGAATGCTTGAGGCGGTCTTATCCATGGACTCATACAAATCACGCAGAGCTAAGTGAAGAATTCACCTGATCAAACAAGTGCTGCATGCTGTCCACAAAAACTTAAAAGATTCAATATGACTACCCAGCTTAACTCTTTCTTAATTTGTTCAGGACAAACAGATCCTCAAACGTTGATAAAAAGTCAAAAATTTTGTAACCTCAAAATTAAGATAGTTCTTCACCTGCTGTGATGTACTGGGAAGGTGCATTAGCTCCAGAAGACCGCAAGGCACCAGAGTACCTACAAAAAGACATTGATGCATTACACAAAATAAAATCTCTGAACTTGATATGAAAGACATGACTAAATTGTACCTCCTGAGAGAGTCTTTGAGCTCAGGCACAGAGCGTAGACACTGCACTGTTGCGTTCATGTAACATGTGTTGCCCAGATTTGTCAATCCACATGGCAACTCCATCTGAACATGATAGAGATTACAGAAACAAGTTCACAGCTGTTAAAACTCGTTTCTGTGATTTCTGCTAAAATATTGAAGTAGCAAATCATTCTGATCCAAACTGTGTTGGCTGAAAACTCACCGCAGATGCAAGCTGCTCCTCTGTCATGTCCTCCACAAACATGGGTCGCACTACAGGCTCTTCAGGCAGGGCGTCAGCAGAGCCCATCATCAGAAGAGTCATCCCCTACATGAATCAAAACACCCGTTTAGCTCAAGAAAACTCACATTTAGTGTCAACATGAAATAGCATTAGCAACATACTGTTAAAAGGTTAGTTCACCCAAAAATGAAAATTAGCCAAGCTCTATCATTGCAGTGGGCGGGTGTTTCTGTTCAACAGTCCAAAACACGTCAAATAAAGCGTGAGCATCCATAATAAAATGTGCCTCACACGGCTCCGGGACATGAATAAAGGCCTCCTGTACACATATATTTTTCTTACAAAAACGCATGGATTCGCTACAGGAGGCCTTTATTTAGACCCCAGAGCTGTGTGAGGCACGTTTTATTATGGATGCGCACTTTATTTAATGTGTTTTGGACTGTTGAACAGAAACACCCGCTGACTGCAATGATAACGCTTGGAATAGCCAGGACACTTTTTAATATAACTCTGATTGGATTCGTCTGAAAGAAAAAAAGTCATATACACCTAGGATGCCTCGAGGGTGAGTAAATCACAGGCTAATTTTCATTTTTGGGTGAACTAAACCTTTAATTGATAGTGTATTCACTGTCAGCGTGCTGCTGCTCACTCACACTAAAAACACTTCGCTCCTCAATACAATACAGTAGCGGCAGTGAAGATGTGTCGAATGCTCAGAGATCAGTGGGATAACTAAGGCCTTCATCATCATCATCACCTAATATTACACTTGTTAGATTTCTAATTTCTTTCTCTGATATACTGGGATTCTATTTCTGACTGCATGAATATACACAATTTTTTATCTTATTTTTATGCATTTATTTTGTCTGTAAGTGGGACGTCTAATGGCTATAGTTTTTAATGCATTTTATTGCAACATTGGCTTACATAAAGATTTTAAATTGAACAATGTTATCAGTTGTCATTAAAATATTTAAGGGGATCAAGCTTAACTGTTGTACTTTACATTATCTTCAATATATGTTTTACTTCTTTATACCGTTTTAATGCTTGATTCCAATTTTGCTGAAGGGTGAGCATTGAAACTCTCTAATGCACTAGTAGTTCCAGTCAGTTTATCACAGTTCTAAATTAATTCACACACATAAGAAGGTCACTTGCACATACACAGATTAAATCTCACATACACAGAAGCATGAAAATGAGCAGAAATCCAAAGTTCTGTCATGAAACTCTAGATGGCGCAGTCCAATGGGTCAAACTCAATCTGACACAATGACGTCACATGGCGCAGATGATTGGTTCTTTTCGTATCAGCAGCCAGTGCTGCTCAACATTCAAATACTTGGCTAGTGCTTGCTGTAGCAGTTGTGGCGCGCTTCAGAAACCCTCCACCTTCCCCAGCTCCACCTGTATAGATCTGCTACGAGGTGATTTCATGTATGTTATATCTGGGGGTTATTTCATATATGTTCAATGTGCAGCAGCAGTATGTTGTGGATGTATTGGGAGCAGCAGCGTAGCAGATCTATTCCGCCAAGACCAATCACATTAACACTGCCATGTACATTACCATGCCAATCCCTCCGAGAGTTGTCATGACAGAACTTGAATTTAACCATCTGGAATTTACTGATTACAGATCTGAGTTTGCAGTGGATTGTTAAGGACTGAAACGCTGTTGACACACACTCTTCAGGAGGTTTTTTTTTTATTTATTTTTTTTTATCAGGACTTGAGAACGAAGGTCAAGTTCACAGTTCAGTGTGCAAGCCTTTCAAAGCATTGGCGGTGAACACAGATGGACATGTTCATCGCATGCACACTACCTAGTGGATGCGGAGCGCTCAAATCAATGAATGTGATGGAATTTGTAAGTGTTTAAATGAATGTTGTTGTTTTAACTATAATAAAAGTTTGTATTGCAACTTTGCAGAGACCATTTGTTGACCTTGTTATTTTGGGTTATCGTGATTTTGGTTTTCTTTTCTTTCATTTGTTTAGGTATATTGTATAGTCCAGAATCTCTCGATGGGGGAGGTATCCACCAGTGATAGCAATATTTTTGGTGTTGATGTATTTTTGGAAGCTAATACTTGTAACTACTAGCAAAATCATATCTGCAACACTGTAATACCATGTGTACACCGGACGCATCGAATGCATCACAGCAAATATTCCAAATCCATCTGTCCAAGCATGTGGACTATGTCTGAAATAGAATAGGGCAACAGTTTACTGTCGACGACTTAGTATCACTAATTATAATGGGATGTATTTACTTTTAATGTGACGTGGCCCTTCGCACTCATTGTACCTGGTGTAGACGGGGTGTAAAACCTGCCAGTTTTCATCAATGGGACCAGACGAGATGGTGTATCGTTCAACAGCAACAATGGTTTTATATGAATTTTGTACTTGATACAAGTACAACAAGGTTGGTCGCGAGTGTAGTCAACAATGTGCATAAAAAGACAAGGTACATGTATTAAAGGGGGGGTACAATGCTGTTTCGTGCATTCAGAGTTATTTACACTTTTAAAGAGTTGGATTCACATGCTAAGCATGGCCAAAGTATTTCTGTGCCAAAAATCTTCCTTCCAGGTTCATACAAGTTTCGGAAAGTTTTTTTCAATCATGGCTCTTGCTGACGTAAACAAGGGTGGAACTCCTTATATGGGCATTTCTCCCGGAAGAGTGCACCCGCGCACACATCGACCAGCGTGAGAGCAAGAGCGCGCCCCATCAACGCACTTCATCTGGCAACACTGCACAGGACTCGCTCGGGAAGAATGTCTCTAAAGAAGTGTGTTTTTAGTTGTAAGGGAAAGATAACCTTGTTCAGCTTCCCAAAAGAACCCAGCGTTACAGTGGATGCAGTTTGTTTTTTCGGGGCAGCAATGGAGTTTCGCAAATGTGTTTGTTGACGAATGTTTTATAAACAAGGCCCAGTTTGACGCTGGATTTCCACATCGTTTGATACTGAAAGATGGAGCGGTCCCAGCTATAAAAGATCCCGGTCATGATTCAGAACTGCAGACGGTAAGTGAAACAGCATCAAATGTCTGTGTTTTGTTCACGATCGGCGCAAGTGCTCGTCACTCTTTAGCTCCGCCCACGGCGCACCTCCAGGAGCTCGGCTGTTTTCGGAGAGAATCGTAAAGCTGTATCTTTCTTTTATAAATATGATAAAACTAAAGACTTTTTGGAGATATGAAAGATACAGTCTTATATAGGTACTCAAGATTAACATGAGATTGGGTGAAACTGTGTGTGTTATGCCCCCTTTAAGGACTAAAAAGGATCAACATTCATTTTTTAAGGGATACTTTTATACAAACCCATTTGGAGCCCATTATTCAATTTTTAACCAATAACTGCTACATTCTGATTACAGGACAAAACTTAATTTTCAGACTCTTCCAGAAAATAGATGTAGCCACATACTTACATTTTTCAACTTGATGTTGCCCCACTCGTCATCCTGGTGAACAAAAGTAAAATATGTCAGACACCTGCAATAACAGAGGACAGCAAATTCTAATGCTCTCAATTACAGTTCACATGCAGTACCTTCAGTGTTCCTCCTTTCACCATGACTTTCTGTCTCTCTGGCTGAACCCCCGTTAGAGCGAAAAGCTGGGCTTTGAACACCATGGGCGGCTCCTCTGTATTCAGTTCCACCGCATCAAACTTCTCCTTCCCCCATTTCACATTCACTATCATATTCCAAAAACAAGAAGACACATCAGTGACACAGCAAAATCATTCAGTAACACATATCTGCACATAGAGAAAGAAATTTGTATAGTTTTGTTAAACCAGGGGGGGATTCAAACCATCCCTGTCTCCACAGAACTGCTCATTCTGGATGTCTGCATTGAATGAACTCATTAGTTCAGTTCTGCATAACCTGAGCTGGGTGCGTCCAGTGGACCCTTTTCACCAACAGTACTTTCCACAGTTATCAACACAGTTATTAATTATTAACTTGTGGTGGTTTTAAACTAACTAGTTAACACTGCTGAGAGGGTGTTTCTAATACAACGTCTGAAAGAGTGATAAAAAATTTGCTGTAATCAATCTTTCTATTTTTTCCCCTCTTTTGGAAAGTTGTGGAAACGTTATCTTATTTTTTTTCTAATTTTGCTATTGGAGCAAATTGGAATACAAAAAAAAAATACATTTGCTGTAGTCTCTCATTCATCACGAAACTAGTTTACCAATCTCTGACGAATTTTGCTTCTGTAAACGCTGAAATGTGAAAAGGGTCCATAATGAAAAATCTAAATAGTGCAATACATGTGAGGCTCCAGGAACTGTTTGAAAACACCTGCTTTAAAAGTTACAGCTCACCCAAAAATGAAAATTCAGTAATCTTCCACTCACTTTCATGTCTTTCTAAACAATAAGATTGTTATTTCTGCTTGGGTGGGAAACAAATATATTCCTAGCATAATGGCCTGAAACTGCACATCTACACTTCAACACACGTGCATCGTTTTTACATCACATTGATTGCACTGAAGTGTCAACAAAAACTCGCCAGCCGGAAAGAAAAGAAAAACACTTACATTTTGTGCTGTTCTAAATATAAAACTAACATACGGCTTCAGAAGACTTTGCACAAGTTGATTTCTTCTACGAGGCTTTTTTCCCATTTCTGCCCATTCTTTAAAAATAAGCAACTTTAACACTCTGCAAATCATCTCCTTTCATGTTTTAAGATTGAAAGGAGGTTGTGGAATAAAATTAGGGTGAGTAAATAATGACAAAATTGACATTTTTGGGTGAACTATTCCTTTAAATGTTTGTTTGAAACCCCATTAACACAACTAGTCAATGTAGTCTACACAAAAGACAAACTAACCACACGAGAGGCTTACTTTGCTCTACAAAAAAGGCAACCCTGCTGAAAAAAAAAACAGCATATGCTGATTAGGTATGTTTTGATGCTGGTTTATGCTGGTCATGTGCTGGCAAAGAACCAGCATAAATCAGAAAAGGGACCAGCTTAAACCAGCAAAGGGACCAGCAAAGGACCAGCAAATAACCAGCTTAAACCAGCAAAGGACCAGCTTAAAAACATACCTAACCAGCATATGCTGTTTCTTTCAGCAGGGAGACAGAAATAAATATAGCTTTAACAGATCTATCACTGGAAATACATTAAAATGAACTAATACATGTTCCATGTAGTACAAATTTAAAACCTACAAGCTGTTCTATACTCAATTCTGCATAAACGCACGCTTAAAGTCTGTAATGTTACATGCTGTTAAATAATACTGTCTGTTGATTGAAAAGTGCTATAAGTTTTAAATGCATTTTAATAAAGTAAGAGCCGCCTAGCCGGCATGATAACACGCTGCATCAATTCCGAGCATAATATTTCACACCATAAACATCCATATAAGATCAACTAAATAAAGGCACGCCAGAAAGCTTGCTATGTGATTTCTGCTTCTTGTTTAGCTTTCCCCGTTTTAAAACAGAAACTATCACTCGAGGCCTGAAGCTAATGTCTAATGCTAACGGCGCTGCCTCCTCTCAAGCATCTCTTATCGTTTAAAGACTAACTATGATTTATGTAAAATCATATTGTAAACAGACCTGTAAATACGGGCATCTTTCTGTTTACTTGTCCTTTATTCAGCTCAACTCCAAAGGCCGGGTTTAAGTTGGGGTGCGGAAGATTTGAGTGTCTTCTAACTTCATTCAAACAGCAGCCCACAATGACTCTGCAACTGCATGAAGACTGGATCGATGAGCTCGACGAGCGACTCAGTAAACTTAATGTCAGATTACTATGATGAAGGCTTGAGTAGTTGGGTTATACATATTAATACGTTTAAGAAAGAAGTTGAGCACTATATTGATATTATACTATTTTCTATGAAACAAAAAAGCAATTAAAACGATGAAAGTTTGTAAATGCTTTAATATTTTATATTAATTCGTATTTGTATAATGTTTATTGTTTATATCATGTATAATGTTTGTCATATACATGTAATTTGATCTTGTTAAAATAAATAAATATTAATAAGGCCTCCAAGACGTTGCTAGACGAAGGCCTTATTGACGAATTAGCCTACGTAATGTTGACTTTGCTTGGTTACCTTCCAAAGGCTTGGCAAATTAAAAACCAATCAATCCCATTTAATATGCTGGTTTGCCACTGGAGAGAGATAACAGTAACCACTATGCGTCTAATTCAGAGCCAATCAATGTCGAGCTTGTCGATTATCATCACAGCATAAACTTCTGCAGTAATACTACAGTAATATTGTGGTCGCTACCATCAATAATACACACCCTGGACAGGTGGCTAGTCCATCACAGAGAAATAAATCAGTGTGTCAACCAAAGACTATAGAAATACTTTGAAAGGGACTTTGTGTCAACTGCGAATAAAACATGTGAACATCATCTCACCTGACATTTACCTCAGGAAAGTCATTAGCTCCATCGTTAGCTAGAATGAACTCTACAGAGAAACATATTTAAATGCACTATAGACCTACAAGTTCGTATTAACTTATAACTGTTTGAAAAATATTACATATATCATTTGAAAGCTAAGACTTGCCCTTTTCATTGACTCTGGAAAACTAAAAAATGTGTTTCTGTGTCAAATTCGACTCATTCTACTATTTTGGAAGACATATTCAAAGCCCCTGTGAAGTCTTTCAAATAGTTCAATTTTTTGGCCTTATGTGCAATTCAAATGTTTGTAAGCAATTTTGTTTGTGTTATCTGAAAATATAGCAATTGAATGAAATAGTTTAGCCTCTGTTGTTAATTTATCCTTTAATATTATAGAAATGTACTCTCACTGGGTACACTGCTAAAGGTTAAATAAATTATTAAAACATTTATGTATGTATGTATTTTTCAATTGACTGTACAGCTCACAGCATTAGTTGACCTATTATTCTAACATACATGAAATATTTTAAAATAAATTGATATTGAAGCAAATCAAGAGCTTGTGAAACAGAATCTAATCGAATTTGTGAAATGCGGTGCATCAGTCAAGGTCACTCAGCCCAGTCCTTTGGCTAAACTCTAATTGCCTCCACTTTAACGCTTCTCAGGAGACCGTAGCAGCACCTGTAATAGCAACCCTTTTTTTCAAGTTGCAGCCATCATTTCCATCTGACAGAGCCAAAACTGCTTACATTATCACACTTCTCTCTGGAAGAGCCCTGTCCTGGGCTACAGTCGTCTGCAAGACCCGCAGCCCCTTCTGTTCCAGTTACTCCTCTTTTGTTGAGGAAATCAGATGGGTGTTTAACCATCCACTCAAAGGAGCTTTTGTCCATCCAGCAAGGCAAATGTAGTGTAGCAGAGTATGCCATTCAGTTCTGCACCATCGCAGCAACAAGTGACTAGGATACAGATGCACACATTGTGTGTTTCCAGAACAGTCTTGCATAGGTCATATGGAGGATGAGCTTCCCACCAAAGACCCAGTCACGAGGTCTTCGTAGATGTGGCCATCTGCTTGGACAGAGATTGGATCCGTAGTTTGTCATCCCAACAGCTATATACCCAGTGGTTCACATCTCTCAAGAACACCCCAACACCTTTGCAGCTGAAAGTACCAGGATTCCCCCTGCTTAACAAGACAGCCACGCGAGGGAGCGTTGCTGCCTTTACTGTGGCTTTTCTAGGCACATTCAAGTCGCCTGTTCTGAGCTTTTGGGGAAAGCCCTGTCCTCTGCAGTTACCCTGGTTGCTCTAATGGCTACCCTTTACTGATTAAGGATTATTCCTTCAATCAATACCACTTTTTTGCTGGCCTGTGTGGATTGAGGTGTGGCTGGAAATTTCATGGGCTTTTCCCTAGGCAAGAAGCTCAGTATTCCCTGTGAGTCCCTTCCTTCTCCCCTGGCTATTACTGCCCTGGACAGGTGACCTTTGGGCCATGGAGAGATAACCCTATAGTCCTTGGTTAACCCTGGCTTCTTCGGCATAAACCCCATATTAACTGATCCACAAACACAGTCCTAGAGTGGGGTCCCACCTGTCATGCTGCAGTTTTCAGAGTTCCCCATGACTCCAGAGTCCCAAGAATCCCTGGACCTCTCTTGAATTCCCTTTGTGAATTACAACCACCAGGAGGTCTTTAGTAAAACACCCCCACTACACTAGAGGCCGTATCTTCTATTTTTCCCCTCCTGAGTGGCTGGCCATGGACAGCTACATCTTGGAATTCCTTGCTGCAGGATTCATCTGAGCCTCCACCTCTCCTGCTGATCCAGGGTTTTTTTGTGGGTAAGAAAGATGGTGGTCTTCACCCATGTATTCATTGCAGAGACCTCAATAAGTTCACTGTCCAGAGCGTTACCCCTTACCTCGCAAGGCCACTGTATTCAAGTTGCTTCAAGCAGCTTTGATCTTCATACAACTTAACAAAGAACCTGCTATGTGAGCGGAGTCCCACAAATTGGCCCAGTGATATATTGGCCCATACCGTATTGCAAGGAAAGCTGTCACCTACTATGTACCTACCCAGGTCTCTAAGAATTCATTGAACATCCATTGAACATCCATGTGTCCTTGTTGTGTCTCCTTTTGCTCTTACAGTCAGACATTCTCCTCCATCTTGCATCATTGGAGGCCAGCCGGTGTACACAGTGTGTCAGATACTGTACTCTCCACGGACCGTTGACTGAACGTCTGATGCATATGGCACACAAAATTGGAAGTTTGAGGAGTTGAGGAGTTTGAAGTCGTCATCTGATTGGTTGAATTCTACAAAACTTCCAGGAGATGTGTGTAGAGTTCTTTAACGTTCCGCCTGGAAACAAAAATGCTGTGGCGCCAAACCGCGTCATGGAAGAACAAAGCTGTCATGATTACAACTGTGACAATGAGTGCTCGGGATCAACTAGATTAGATCTAGAACATTAGATTTTCAAAAGTATGTGAAATAGGTCAAGTTTGCAGCGTAGACTCTTTAAAATATGTATAAAAAAGCAAAAAATCAAATATAAAGTTTTACACACTGGTCTGTTATTGTGGCGACATTTCCACGCCCCTAAACATGATGTGGCACAAAACAAAACGTGATTGGTTGCTTTACCAGTCAGTCATATGACCTCTTGGGTGGTCCTTGGCCATTCAAGGCGGCCAAAGTTCCCAGATCTTCTGCTGTCAGTCTGAAGGTCTGGCAACATGAGACTACTGGACTCTCAACGAGGTGTCTTCAGTATCTGGTGAACTGGGAAAGCCCAAAATCTGTAGGAGTGCTCCTGGGTTTCTTCCTAAAGCTTCCTGGACCAGGGGAGTTTCAATTGATCAGGGAGTTTCTTGCCATTGACCCTAATCATCCTGGGAGGAACCCTTCCCGACATATTAAAGAGACATTTTTAGATGTACTTCATGACTGTGCTCGTTATTGCACCTGGGTTCTCCACCTTTGCCTGTGTTCGGCCCTCGTGGCCTAGCTCAAACCCAAGACTTGACAATTGCTCCATCACTTTAAACTGTGATTTAAATTTAAGTTAGGATTTAACTTTAAACTCACTGGTGAGAACGTTTAATTATAATAATAAAAAATAAAAAAACTACAATTAAAATATGTGGCTGACTAAACAAAGACAGAAAATGTGGGTGTGGTGTCAGGTCTCAGAGAGGTATTTATTACAAATAAAAATGCATTGAACAATCTCCACTTCTGTCTGTGGTAGAGTTACAAGGCACTATGCTGTCTTTAGGACCAAAGTGATGAAGGTCGTAAACAGGGGAAGTCGTGGCCTGACGGTTAGGGAGTCAGGCTTGTAACCTGAAGGTTGCCGGTTCGATTCTCGCACCGACAGGAATTAAACGTGGGGCTTGTGAGCAAACAGCACTGTCTCTGCCTTCGATACCATGAGTGAGGTGCCCTTGAGCAAGGCACCAAACCCCCAATTGCTCCCCGGGCGCTGGAGCAATGGCTGCCCACTGCTCCGGGTGTGTGTTCACTGTGTGTGTGCGTTTGTTCACTACTCACTGCTGTGTGTGTGCACTTGGATGGGTTAAATGCAGAGCACCAATCTCGAGTATGGGTCACCATACTTGACAATACGTCACGACTTTCACTTTTCACTTTCACAGATCTGTGTTTGGAAAAGAGGCTTCATGACAGTGAAGAAGGACAAACAGCACCGCTCACCAATGTTTTCTGTCTCTACTGTGCTGGTCAAGGGCATGTCGCTTCCAACAATCCAGTAAAAGTCTCCACTCTTTAGTGAATAGACCCTTTTCTGTTAGTAAGCATTGTGACGTTTTTGTGACGTTTTTTCTGCCTCCACCTCGTCATTGTGACGAGGCGGAGGCAGAAAGGTTCCCCTGACCGCTTCACTAACGCTAGCTATGAAGTTTGTTTGCTTGTTTTTTTAACAATGACTGGAGAAAATCCGATTGTACCGGCATATGTAAGGTCACTCACTGTCCGGGACTGCGATTGTTATTTGAAAAGGTTAACTTTAATGGACGAAACCAGATTGGCTGACCCGTACACGCTAGCTCAAAGCATGGATGATCTGACAGGATTACCTCCGGTTGAGTGACTCACATCTATGAAGAAACCTAACATGTATAGTAAAGACAAACTCACCGTGTCTATAGTCATGAAAATCTATATATATTTCAATTTCAACAAGCAACTATTTTTACAGCTACATGAGAGTGAACTGGGCCAAAATACAAAAAAGTTAAACATTCAATGTGATGGATATATTATATTGAAGATGAATGTATCATGTAATGGCCAAATAGTTATTTTAGAGTATATACCTCCTGTAAATGATGTAAGTTTACAGTGACATTACAGTACCTTTACATTACATACAGTACATTTAAAGTAAGATGTGAATATTTTCTAGAAATAAAAATTCCAGAAACAGCTAATTTTGAACTTTCTTTATTTGATTATTCTTTCTTACCAAGTTCTTAAAAATTCCAGCCACAATCAATCAAAACAATGTATATACAATAACAGATGATTAAGCATAGGCTTATAAATCGTCAGTTTGTTGTTTTACACACATGCACACAGACATTATTTCATACAGGAAATAGAGATGCATAAGAAATCTTCAGACGCGTAACACAAACCATAATCCATAACAACAAAAGACAATACTTTATTTATCCGTTTCTGATAAGTGTCACGAATCCGGTTCATGGTCTTCCGTCCACTCGCCATTAGAGGTCGCCCATCCTTCATATTGACTCTTACACCACACAGACTGTTACGTCACTCTGGACTACAGTTCCCATCATCCATTGCACTGATTGCACATACACAGCTGAATGCACTATCACACAGCTGTCACCAATCACACGCTCGCCTAAGAGCTATTACACACACACTATATAACACATACTCAGATCCTGTTCAGATCGCCGAGTATTGTCCCAGATAGCAAAATTTGTCTGGCCCACAACCTTGCTTAACTTCTGGCCGGGTCCCCGGCACAAAACTGGCACACACACTGAAAGCCGACTCAAACAATTTCCTCTGGCTCAGATGTGGCCCACACCCTGTAAAATGACTCTTATTTATTGACGTGGCCCAGATCTGGCCCGCATACTGTAGAGTGACTGTAGAGTGACTGGCCCAGACACTTTAAGCCAGATCCGGCTGAGACTCGACTTGGTCCCCGGGCCAAATTTGGCCTAGAAACTGCTAAATGTAATTCAGCAGTGAAACACAAATACAACCATTTAAAAACATTAAAAAGGCTTTAATTATAAAATTACCAAATACTTTAATATAAATATATATTAACAATGAACAAATGCACTACAGTATAAACATTAACACACTTTTTAAACCACAAAGTAATACGTAAACTATATTTACTGTATATTACATATATTAAAAAAAAACCCATTATCTGTCAAAATTCAGTTCAGTTCTTATCAAATGGCGTCAGTTCAGTGAAGTCAATAATATTGCTGAATATTAGGTGTCTTCAACTAAGCAAGACAAAAGGCAACAGTGACGAGGAACCCAAACCCAAACAAGACCAGGCTCAGTCAGGAAATCAGTTCTCCTCTTGCCAAACGAATGAACGTGGTGTGATTATTCCAGGCTGCATCACAAGTCAGATTGTGGATTGATATCATTTAGAATTTCATCCAATTTCTTATGCTTGAAGAAACATCACGCCAGCAGGTGAAGCTGGTAAAAAGGGTCTGTGCAGAGGGTCTTGTTCTCGTAGTCTTTGCTGAGGATCTGTGCTGGGGCCATCAATGAGGTCTTCACAGGGGATCTGTCATCTAGTTCACATGGTCTCCGCTGACATTCAGGGATGTGTTGTGGTCATTCCTGGGTGCAGGTTCATCATCTGGTCTGGATACCGACTGGATCAGCTGATTACTGTAACCTAGGGATAAGGGTGAGACAGTATATCAGCAACTAATATAAGCATTGACGTCATTCTTCTTACAAATTAACAAGTACATTAGATATAATGGGAAGTGTTGCTGCTTACCCTAATTGGTGCAGCATAAAAATCCTTTAAGGGATTTGAATTATAGAAATGTGATAATGTGTTATGTGTATGGAAAGTTAAAGAGATGGGACATTTAAACTCACAGAGTGTGTCTGCCTCCTGAAGTCCACACTTTTGATCTGCCAGCTGGAGCCACCTCTTCATAGTCCCCTTGACCTCCATTTCAGCAGCATTAGCTTGAAAAGTTTTCCAAATTGCAACCTTGAAATATATGTATAAATATATATTGTAAGGTAATTATTAAATCTTAAGCATTACAGTTTTTTACAATCATTAGGACCAGACCCAGAATTCGCACCTTATATGTTTGATGAATGTTCATGCATAAGTTCATGTAGCAGCTCAGAATTTCTGTAAAAAATATAAATAAAAAAAAAAATTGTCTTAGCAGGTGTAATGCTTCAACAAGCATGCTCAGTTTGATTCACAAACAAATGACTCATTTGAATGGTTAAGTGAATCAAATCAGACAGAGTCACCCGTACAGATATTAATGGCGCCACCAGCGAAGTCCGACTCCTATGATTCACTAGCAATCACTTGTTGAAAAAGACGAATCGAATGAATTCTAGCAAACAAAATAGAATTTAACTCATTAAAATTTAATTAGCTAACATTACCGTGCACTGGATACAGCTCATCAGTTTTTATACTAAAAAAAATTACATAATGTTTTTCTAAAGAGACCTAGGCCTACTCATCAACACTCAATATATTCGGGACCGAATGTTTTTTCTGACGTTATGTTATCATCGCAAACCTCCTAATAGAAACCATCTAAAAACTATACTTTTTGTGACATTTAAAACATCAAACAACACGAGATTGTGCGTTACATATATTTAATTAATTACCTTTTGTAGCTGAAGTATTCCTCTTGAGAACTGTGCCCGCCGAAATCTCCTCCGGATTAACCGCCAAATCTTTCTCTCAGGCGGCTGATCTCCTTCATTCTAGCAGTGGCCCGCCGGTGACAAAACTAACTCGGGCCGAAGGTAGATACACACAACTACACCGATTGCGGAGCTGCCACACGTACAACATCTTTCAGCCGAGATCGGCCCATAGAGAAAACGCTGTCTGTCAGTCAGAAGTGTTTTGTAGAGTCGGCACGGCTTTGGCCCAGTATCTTCTCACCGATGCCGAGACTGAGCCGACAGTGCCGCATTTCAGCCAGAATCGGCCCGAGTGTGCTTGCTATCTGGGGTCTAGCGTTAGCACTCTCCTAATGTTAGCTACTTACCAAGCCTTTCCGTGTTTCTTTTGTGTTTAGTCTCCTGTATTGTTCTGCGTTTATCACTCTCCTAGTGTTAGCTGCGATACGGAGCCAGTTTCTAGTTTTCTTAGTCTAGTCTTAGTCTTGCCTTGCCTGTTTTTTCTCGTGTTCTGATTCTAGCCTGTGTTTCCTGGATTAACACATTGCCTTGCCATTCGGACTCTGTTTGCCCCTGCCTGGATTATTTCTGTGTACCTGGATTATCTCTTTGCCTTGCCCTGTTGGATATTGTTTGCCGATCGAAGACCCACGCTTGCCCTAGGATTACTCTTTGCCTTGCCTGTGTTGTACCTGTTTGCTAGTGTTTCGACCCTGCCTGTGTTTGTTGACCACGTCTGTCAATAAAAAAAACTTGCACATGGATCCGCACTCCTCACGCTTCTGTCACTGTGTTACAATAAGTGTGCGCTGCAAACACGAGCATTTTGATGATCGGTTCTGTCCAGTCTGCTTGTTTTATTGTGTTTAACCACAGCTGTCGTCGTTTTTTATCTGGTGGTGGCAGCAGGTATGTGCTAAAATTTCAAATTGGAGCCTGTATTGCGTCGATTCTGGTACCCAACATCACAATAAGATGATATTTTAAGCTCCGTGCTGGTTTGAATTGGCTGCCTCCAGTTTTCGCTTTGTCTTGGCTCCAGCTAGCGCTGTGACGTAATTGTGACGTCGGCCCTAAAAGGGTCTATAGGGGAATCCTGGAACTTAGAATATGTGGTGCTTGCATTTGACCTGTCCAATGCCCCAGCCATCTTCCAGGTGCTTGTGTGCTTAGAGACATAATAAATCAGTTTGTCTTTGAATCAGCTATTCGTGAAGGCAGAGAACTGTAACTTTCATGCCCAGCTGGTTCTATTCTTGGGGTCCATCATCTTGGTAAAAGCCGTTTTTGACTGACCAGTTTCTGGCTCGCACAAAGCCCTCCAACAATTACTGGGCTTTTCCAGTTTCTGTCGACACTTTATTCAAAATTACAGGCAGGTGGTGGCCTCTGTGACAGCATTAATCTCCACCAAGTCTCAGTTTGTAGTGGAGGTGATGTGTCAGAGGTAGGAGTCTGAGTGGTTCTTACCCAAATACACCCTCGTGATAAAAAGTTGCATCCGTGTGCTTATTATTCTCTGCATTTTTCCCCTGCAAAGCAGAACTGTGAAATCAGCAGCTGTGAGCTGATGGGAGTGCAGCTAGAGCCTGGAGGCTGGAGGGAGAGGCTGTCCCATTCGTGATGTGGACCGACCACAGGAACCAGGATAATATAGAATCAGAATGAGCTTTATGAGCTTTATCAGAATCAGAATGAGCTTTATTGGCCAGGTATGCTTACACATACGAGGAATTTGTTTTTGTGACAGAAGCTCTACAGTGCAACAGAAAGACAGCAACAGGACAGGGCACAGATAATAAAAGAATAATTTACAAATAGGCAATGTACAAATAGCAAAAACACAATATATAGACAATTATGGTGTACAGGTCTAATATGTGCAAATCTGAAATGAAAAAAATAAGTATGTGTGTTGAATAAATAATTTATAATAGTGTTGTGTGTTCCACTTTTAATGTCAAGTGTTCATGAGATGGATTGCCTGAGGGAAGAAACTGTTCCTGTGTCTGGTCGTTCTGGTGCTCAGAGCTCTGTAGCGTCGACCAGACGGTAACAGTTCAAAGAGGGAGTGTGCTGGATGTGAGGGGTCCAGAGTGATTTTGCCAGCCCTTTTGCTCACTCTGGATGAGTACAGTTCTTGGAGAGTGGGGAGGGTTGTACCAATGATTCGCTCAGCAGTCCGGACTACCCTCTGTAGTCTTCTGAGGTCAGATTTGGTAGCTGAGCTGAACCAGACAGTTATTGAAGTGCAGAGGACGGATTCAATGATGGCGGAGTAGAACTGATTCAGCAAGTCCTGTGGCAGGTTGAACTTCCTCAGCTGGCGAAGGAAGTACAACCTCTGCTGGGCCTTTTTCACAATGGAGTCTATGTGATTGTCCCACTTCAGGTCCTGGGAGATGGTGGTGCCCAGGAATCTGAATGACTCCACTGCAGTCACAGTGCTGTTCATGATGGTGAGTGGGGGGAGTGCAGAGGGGTTCCTCCTGAAGTCCACGATCATCTCCACAGTTTTGAGCGTGTTGAGCTCCAGGTTGTTAAGACTGCACCAGACAGCCAGCTCCTTAACCTCCTGTCTGTAGGCAGACTCGTCACCGTCCTGGATGAGGCCGATCAGTGTGGTGTCGTCTGCAAACTTCAGGAGCTTGACAGAGGGGTCTTTAGATGTGCAGTCGTTAGTGTACAGGGAGAAGAGCAGTGGGGAGAGAACACAGCCCTGAGGAGCTCCAGTGCTGATCGTACGAGTGCTGGATGTGTATTTTCCCAGCCTCACTAGCTGCTGCCTGTCTGTCAGGAAGCTGGTGATCCACTGACTGCTCCAGACAGACTCAGTGATCCTCAGTAGTGGACCACTACTTCAGGTTGGTTCATATCATACCCCTGCCCAAACTTCCCTATGCCAAGGTGATGACCCAGGAGATCTTGGACCATGTCTTCCAGATTCATGGTCTTTCGAAAGATGTGGTCTCTGACACAGGGCCCCAGTTCATCTACCATTTCTGGAGGGAATTCTGCCAGCAGATTGGCACTACACTCTTAAAAATAAAGGTGCTTAAAAGGTTCTTCACAGCAATGCCATAGAAGAACCATTTTTGGTTCCACAAAGAACCATTCAGTCAAAGGTTCTTTAAAGAACCATCTCTTTCTTACCTTTTTATAACCTGAAGAACCTTCTTTCGCCACAAAGAACCTTTTGTGAATCAGAGAGGTTCTTCAGATGTGTTACGGGGCTGATGAGATGTGAGACGTGTGGATCCATTTGCAGGCTTTTATTTAAAGGCATGGTCAGAAGACAAGCAAGGTTCAGGCAATGGCAAACAGGCATAACACAGGCAAGACACAGAGTAATCCTAGAACAAGCGTGGGTCGATGATTGGCGAACATTATCCAACAGGGCAAGGCAGAGAGAGTAAATCCAGGTACACAGCAATAATCCAAACGAGGTGCAAACAGAGTCCGAACAGCAAGGCAAGGGTTAATCCAGGAAACACGGGCAGAAATCAAAACAGGCAAGGCAAGACTATGAAAACTAAGTGGGCTCCGTAGAGTAGCTATCACTAGGATATACGCTATACAATACTGGGCAGCTTGAACAGGAACTGAGTGGTATTAAATAGGCAGCGTGATTGGTTACAGGTGAGCATGTGATTAGGGTGAAATGTATTGTGGGAACTGAAGTCCAGTGTGAGTGTAACAGCCTGTGTAGTGTGAAAGTCAATGTAACTGAAGAGTGACCTCTGATGGAGAGTAAGCGGAAGTCCATGGACCAGATTCGTGGCAAGATGTTAAAGGTTCTTTATGGAACCATTTAGACAAAAAAGGTTCTTCTATGGCATCGTGAAACACATTTAAAGAGTGTACCACCAGTCTGTTGAGTGGACAAACCAGGATCTCAAGCAAATGACCAATAAGCCACTTGCTCATCAAGGAATCCCAATGATCGTTTGCCTACCCTGACTCCACTACTCACTCCTTTGGATTGTTCTCTAACATGTTCATAACTCAGAAAACCAGCCTTCTAATATTTAATTACATTATGAAAGTTTGATTGGAGCATTTAATTTCTCCCCTTCCAAAAGTACCTGACATCAGGTTTATGGTATATAGAGCAGCATCTGCGAGTGTTCTGAAAAATTGACATAATATAGTTTAGAGCTCTTAGTTTCTAGAACTCTTAAAACTGGTTATTTTATAGTTTTATATCTATAACCAAAAACTAACCTTGCCAGAATATTGCAAGGATGTTGTTTTGTGACAACCTAAAGGGAACCTATCTGCTTAAATCATGACGTAAGGAATGCCTCCCCTCATTTCACTTGAGAATACTCAACAGCTGTTTATTAGCGCTATTTATTCATATTACACATTTAAGCTAAACATTTAAAAACTTACAATGTACACTACAGTCTCCATGCTCACAGTGTCCCAGACACTAATATTAAAACACTAACTATAAAAAGATGAATCACTGTCTGGCCATCTGGGATTTAGGTATGGTGATAAAAGATAGGATTATATATATTTTTAGTAATATTATATTACATTGTGAGTGTATATTAGCACCATTTGTTGTTTTCTTGTGGCATGAGCGTTTGGACCCAGAAGCTGAAAACAGCTGGTTGGCTGGTTTTAGCTTGTCTTCCAGCTTATGATCATTGCTGGTTTTAGAGAGATTTTGACCACTTCTTAGCTGGTCAGGCTGGTCTTAGTTAAAACCAGCTGAAAATCAGCTTGGCCAGGCTGGGAGACCAGCTAAAACCAGCTACTTCGAACTTCAACCAGCTAAGACCAACCATCTTAGGCTGGTTTTAGGTATTTTTTTTTTCAGCAGGGATATTTTTAGGCTTTATTTTTAAAGAACAAAAACTGTTTAATTTTGAATTTGCTATGATTAAATACAGTACATTTGACATTGAACGCTCATTATCTGTGTCTTCAACTTCAAGTACAACATGAACATAAATGTATCAGAAATATTATCAATATCACATAAATACAGTTGGCTTATGTCAATACGCACTGTTTATGGCATTTTTTAATCTTTGTTAATAACAGTTCAATTATTCTCATTAGTCCAAGAAATATGAACATGAAACATGATTACATAAGCTACCAGTCAAAAGTTTTTGAACAGTAAGATTTTTAATGTTTTTTTTTTAAAGAAGTACCTTCTGCTCACCAAGCCTGCATTTATTTGATCCAAAGTACAGCAAAATCAGTAAAATTTTGAAATATTTTTACTATTTAAAATAACTGTTTTCTGTTTAATAAATATATTTTAAAATGTAATTTATTCCTGTGATTTCAAAGCTGAATTTTTAGCATCATTACTCCAGTCACATGATCCTTCAGAAATCATTTTAATATTCTGATTTGCTGCTCAGAAAACATTTATTATTATTATTGCATTGAAAACGGCTGAGTAAAATCTTTCACCTGGAACACACTACAACCATGATGATCTAGATTAGAACATGATGCATTGTTGTGTCTCTGTCATAATTAAATAATTAAACAATTTTGGAGAAAGTAGCTGTACTTGTGTTTTATTTTATTTTTTTTTAACAGTCTTCCTTTAACGGACATTAATATAAGACAATACTGCAAAAATAGTTTACTGTCAAGCTGTTATATTCCTGTTATTCATGTAATTTGTTGGTATTAATTCAGTGTTTATAATACTAACACTTTAACTCAAAATATTTTCAACCGAAACTGACATGGTCTCTAGAGAGCAAAAGTTTTGTGAAAAAGGGAAGACTTAAACACTGTAAAATAAATTGTTAAAAGGATTTGATGATCACTAGTCTAGTGATTGTAGCCTACGTTATATTTTTCATCTTTCAGGCTGTATTTCTGATTTAATGTACGGTCTTTTAAACAAAGCAGCTGATATTTGCCATAGAGTTGCTTTCAAGCACAGGGCTGCTGCTGGAACGTTCTGTTATTGGCTTTCACTTCTTCAGTGTTGCCAACTAATTTTCAGAGGAAGTTGCTAAAGGAAGGTCGGTTTGTTGCTAAAAGTTGCTAAATGACGTTGTGACGTCACTGCGCAATGACGTCATCATGTAATCACGACGCAAAATTTTGTCACTGCATCAAAACTCAGCAACAAATATATTTTAGATATGTTCATTTAAATTTGCTCATAAAATAATATAAATACATAATATAATATTAACATATAAATAATTGTATTTTTAAATACAACATTGAATTATTGAACAATTACACATTTTTTTATTAGCTAGTAAACTATACATTCTCAACAATTATGGTTATAAGCAGTATATTAGTAGTTAGTATGCTACACTGTAAGAAGAGTCTGTAAAAATAGGGCACAATATGAAGGAATTTTCCGTATTGATTTTTCTCAGGTTTTTTACCTGCATTTTTAATTACGCATTGTATTTTGTGTTTTCGGGTTACAGGGTTACAACGGAAAATGGATAACAGATAATGTCGTGGAAAATTACTAGTGCCGTTTCCATTTTTCTAGATATTTTTCTTATATAACTGATCAACAATTGCAGGTACAAGCTACTAACAAGGTGTCTCATAAACGAACAATTAATTCAGTTATTACTATTAAATTGAACAATTGCAAATAGCAGCTAACTTAATTCAAGTGATATGTGTACTGCTAGGCATCTTTGGTTTCCTCTTTTTGTGTAATTTAGATGAAAAATGTGTGCCTTTTTATCGTTTGAGTCACTTATCAAAAGTTGCTAAAAAGTTGCCAAATAAATTTTAAAAATAGCTACCTTTATTGCTAGGTGCCATGGTAAGAGAAAGTAGCCGGTACAGGAAATGTATTATTATTTTATATGTATATGTAGAGCTTATGTAGGCTCTACAACAAAGGAATTGCTGATCTCTAATTTTTGTAATAGATCATTTGTTGGTAAAGGGTGAGAGATCTGGCGAGCCATAGGTTCCCGACCTCTGGCATAGTGCATAATGTTACAAAAGCTTTTTATTTCAGATAAATGCTGATCTTTGGATCTTTCTATTCATGAAATAATCCTGAAAAAAATAACTTGTTTTAAAATATTGTTATTATTGATAATAACAATAATAAATGGTTCTTGAACAGCAAATCAGCATAGGTCTATAACAATGATTTCTGAAGGATCATGTGACACTGAAGACTGGAGTAATGATGCTGAAAATGTATTTTATGAGTTATTTTACATAATACAAATATTTAACAATATTAATACTTTTGCTGTATTTTGGATCAAATAAATGCAGGCTTGGTGAGCAGAAGAGAATTATTTAAAATTCTTTAAAATTTTAATTCTTTAAAACCCTACCTAAATTCAGTACTTCAGACTTATGTGCCCTCTAGAAGCTTGCGTTCTGCAAGTGAACGATGCATTATTGTTCATCCCAAAGAGGCAAAAAATCACTTTCACAGACTTTTTCATTAACTGTTCCCACCTGGTGGAATGACCTGCCCAACTCAAACCCAGCAGCTGAATCCTTAGCCATCTTCAAGAAACGCATCTCTTCCATCTTTATTTGACCCTTTAACTCTATCACTCCCTATTCTAATTCTATTTTATCTGTCTTCTTTTTATTAAAAAAAAAAAAAAAAACACACCCTTGACCCTCTATCAATTGCATATTTATTCTCTAACTGCTACTTTTTCTTTAAAAACTAACACTAGCTTTCTTTTTTTTCTATATTCTATCTACTTGTTTTCTTAAAAAAAAACAAAAAAAAAAAAACAAAAAAAAAACCTTGCTATGTGTACTGTGTTAGGCTAACCGAGACTTGTCATATTGCTTGCATGTTGTTGCTCTTTTGTTGATTGTGATTGCCTCTATTGTCCTCTTTTGTAAGTCGCTTTGGATAAAAGCGTCTGCTAAATAACTAAATGTAAAAAAAAAAAAAAAAAACATTACAAATCTTACTGTTCAAAAAGTTTTGACTGGTAACGTTAGTGTATTTTAAAAACCGGCCTGGCTCTAACTTACAGTCTATAAACTGCTGGCGCTGCGGATAACGTTACAACTGAAACACGCTAAAGAAAGAAAGAGAGAGAGAGAGAGAGAGAGAGAGAGAGAGAGAGAGAGAGAAAGAGAGAGAGAGAGAGAGCGAGCGAGCGAGAGCTCTGCGCATGCGCAGTTGGAGAGGTTTCGAAGTTGACTCTCTGGGGTGTTTCAACAGGAAGGCGGACATGTTGGTCAGGCAGTGGGAGAAAATCGGGCACCCAGTATTTTTTTGGTATTTTTTTGAATAGTAGCATCGTTAAAGCTTGATTTATCCGCATACTCAGAGCATCGTGGATTACACACTTGTCGGAAACGTAAAAGCCGGCATGCGGACTAAGAGAGGTTTATCACAGCAGGATTTGTAAAGGATCGTTTTAACCAGGATCTTCTTTTAACTCATCGAAATTTGTAAAGCGAAGTTTTTTTTTTCGCCACTTCTCACTTTGCAGCTGTCAGACTCGTTTGGCCTGGCAAGCTTTTATGGACAGAGGCCTGGAGAAACTTCATTTAATTTCATGTGGCCGCATGCTAACTCTGCAGCGTTTGTTTTATCGCTTCTTTTCGCCTGAATGTGATCGGTTTGTATGTTTTAAAAGAGCCCGTTCCCTTCACATCTCCTGAAGCTAAATTAGCTTAGCGCAGTATAATCTGTTGATGCTGCTGCTGCTTTTTGTGTTTGCCAAGTTGTCATGGACTAATCCTCGTCCTGTTGTTGTTTTGTTTCGAAAATGTGGCTTTTTGTCATCTCTCGGTGTTGTATACGATTCAACGAGAGTGATATTAAGGCAGTAAGACAAAACGTTGCTTTGATCAAACTAGTGCTTATTGCTTTGTGAGGGCAGAGGAAGTTAGCGAGTTAATTTGCTAATCTTAGCCAGTAACTCGCATCTCCTCCACACGTCTGAATCAAATTGATCTGATCAGTTATGAACATGTCTGCTGGAGAAAGTTTGACAGCTCGATTCGAGAAGATCGATGCCATGCTGAAGGATCCCAGATCAGAGGTCAACACAGACTGTCTGCTGGTAAGTGTGTCTGCTTTATTGTGCACATATTATTGTGTTTTGGAAATTGTGTACACTGAGGTCAGCACAAACTAATATAAAACACGGCAGACGTGCAGTTAAAGTAAAACAGTGCAGTATACTCTGCAGGGGAATGATGCTTCATGATGTTGGCCATGCAATGCATGCCAGCTTGTAATCACTTGAGTACAAGTCACACTTTGTGAGTGTTGCTTGATTTAAACTTGAATAATCTGTTTGGGCTCTTACTGATTTCTAGAAATTTGCTTGCAATGGTGACCCTTTTTTTGTAATACATTTTTACAATTAATTAATAATTACTAATTTTAAAAAATTGTTTCAATTTGCAGTACATTGCAGCTTTATATGTTTCTTGATAGTTCATTGCAGGGTTGAATCCACAACCTTTTGGTAACCAGCAGGGTCTTTTACCACTAGGCCACACCACCCATGCTCAGATTTTTCAAAGAACTAACTTTTGATCTGCATTTGTACCGTGTGTTTACATGCAGTTTGCACCGTGTGTTTACATGCAGTTTGCACTGAGGTCAAATGTGCAATTTGTAAAATTGATTTTATGAATTATTTCAGCAATTGCATACATTTGAGCATTGCTTCTTCGAGAATTTGAGCTCTTTGGACTTCTATGAGTTGACTGTTGCGCACACAGATTGTGTTGATTTTTTTTTTTTTTTTTTTTTTTGAGCATTTATAGTGTAAAATCTCATTTCGCATTAAAAACATTCTCACTGAGAGCTTTAGTTATTAATAGTGACATCAGTGACACTTCCTATAAAGTGTTTTTATGTAGTCTTCAGTCTCAGGCTTTGACAGCATCTTTAATAAGTGCAGGTCACTGGGATTTTGCATTAATGCAATGAATTAGAAGGCATTTATGTATGGATAGACATAGATATATATGTATGGCTACTACGACCATTCATAAACCTGTTTGGTTTTCTGTATTTAACTATAAAACAGATAGTTCTGGTTTTGGCTTTTGATTTGTCAATACAGCGTTCCCGATTCCACTAAAATCTACAAAAATTATCTTTACATCTTTATTTACATTTACAAATTTTGCATGCACTTTTGGCAACTTGCGTTGCATTCAGTTGTGCTTATCCAGGGTGTCTGCAGCTCCTTAAAAAGTCTTAAATAACCTTTTCCTAATATAAGGCCTTAAAAGTCTTAGGCCCAGTTTCACAAACAGGGCTTAGACTAAGCCAGGATTAGGCCATAGTTCAATTAGGACATTTAAGTAATTGTTATAAACATGCTTAGGAAAAAACATTACTGGTGTGCATCTTGAAACAAAACAAAGGCACTGATATATTTTAAGATCAGTCAATGCAAGTTTATTTCAGTTGAAACAGCTAAGACTTACATTTTAGTCTAGGACTAGGCTTAAGCCTTGTCTGTGAAACCGGGGGCTAATGTCTTAAATTCAGATTGGGTCTTAAATATTTTTGAACACATTACCACTGAAATATCTTAAGTCTGATGGTCCTAATGACTGTTTACAATCATTGGACAGACCGAAGATGTTTTTCTTCCCCCACGGTAGTTACTGCGTCATCAGACAGAATCGCAGTAGCAGAATACAGGTCAAATTACTTTTTTTTTTTTGTATATAGTGTTCTCAATAATAATAATAATAATGATGATGATAATAATAATAATAAATATATGTTGAGCTACAGCTAGCTGACCAGCCTTCTAGCTAGTTTAATTTTTTTTTTTTTTACTTGCCCGACCCGACAAATAGCCTGATTAAAACTTAAGTGACAGAAGAATAACAAGTGAAGCATCAAAACGCAAGAATGATTCTTCTGTTTTTATTACATTCATTGTAAACAGCGATTGATAATGGATGGTGTGTTTCTGGTATCAAGGTCGCGCTGCCTGTCTCTTTGTGAGAGACTTCAAAACAAATGAGCGTAACAGCACACAAACTCAGAAGAGACACACTGAGGTAAAAAATTTAAAATGTGTAGTTTATTTATAACATGATATAGTTAAGTAACATAGCAAGCGAGCTATTTTGATGAATATTCTCACGATTGCAAATGTTACATTGATTTTAGTTCAATAAACAAGTCAAGTAGCCTAGTTATTAGGTTACTTACATTTTAGATACAATATTTACTGTTTTGTTCTATTTCGCCAACAAAAATAATTGGAGAAGTATTGCACATTCTTCAAGCAACACTCAGCGGTGTTTTGTTACTGAATGATTCAGCGTTTTGAACGAATCAGTTGAATCAATGACTCACTCGAGTGACCTACCGTCACCTACTGGTAGTTTAGTATGTTAAGTATGCATCCCCCCCCCAACATTTCTTATTTGTATATTCATAAATGTATTTAAAACATTAATCTTATAACATTATTTATTGCAGTTGTAATTTTGCAGTGTAAATTATTTAATCTGACTGGTAACAGCCCTATAGAATTTATTGATAAATTGTAATCATTTGACATGAAAGGTGATGCATACATTTAAAAAGGTTAAAAAATAGGCCTTTATAAAGGCAGATCTAAATATGTAAAAGCTGATAGAACAAACACTGGTGAAAATATTGCTTCAGAATAAATTGATTACACCACCAAAAATCTCGAAGATGCTGTACTTTTGTGGGGATATATTTGTATGGAATATTGTCTGCTGTTTTCCTATCAGCAGACAATATTCACTGTTTATCGTAGTAATAAATATCATTCATTACAGTGATGATATTTTGTTTTCTTTTTACATTAAACACATTAAATATTACATATATGCATGTAATATAATGTGTATTTCCATGAAAGATTTAGGTCTTAATTTTCATACAAAGTGGTATTAAAAAGGTCTTAGTCTTAAATTTCATTTCTGTAAACCCTGTTATCAGTTCATGCTACTGTTGGAGGTTCAGGAAGGCTGTATATTGTTCTTTGCATATCTATAATGTTTAATGTCAGAAACTATATCTTCTATGAGAAGGGGAGTGGTGTAGTCGTGATTGACGATGTGGGCATACTGTACTCTCAGAAAAAAAGGGTATAAAAGCTGTCACTGGGGCAGTACAGTTTCAAAAGGTACTAGTATGTAGCATTTAGGTACCAGCATGCACCATTTACAGGTAAATAAGGTACAAAGGTGTACCTTTTGAACAGATACCGCCCCAGTGACAGCTTTTGTACCTTTTTTTCTGCTGAGAGTGTGTAAATTTTCCAATGTCCCACCTGTGTACACCTGCACTTTCATACCACTGATACCACCTGGACAGATCTGTGGACAAAAATTCTGTAAAGTCAAAGTCAAGAGATTTTAAAATCCAAATATCCTTGGTTTGATTGGAAAGAAAAGAGGCTACTTATACATATTAAATAAGATAAAACCCATCACAACATTTGAAAATTTTGCATTTATATTGCAATTTCATTCATGAGATGTTATCAAAATAAAATATCAGTCTCAAAGGCTCAGTTAAACCAGGAGTGTGGGAAACTGTCTGTAAAGTGTGGGAAATGCATTTTAAATACTGCATATAAATGCAATAAATGCATTTTAAAAATGCATAATAAATTCAATAACATTTTATTTTATTTTTTTCAAGATGCATACATATGGCATGTAATTTAAAGACATAACAATTGAACCTCTAAGACACATCAACCTTTTTTTAAACAGCGGCACTTAACAGTGGCAATAAATGCATGTTTTCATATTAAAGTGAACTTAGAGAGAATTAGTATGGGTTGCTGGTGGTGTTAGAGGTCATTTGTGTAGACTAACAATAATGAGGTCCATGATTGAGAATGTAAATTTTTTATTTTTATTTAATTTTTTTTAAGTCTAAAACTTTGTGAAATATATGAAGAATTCAGCTACAAAGAGCACTCTGAGGGAATGTTTTCCATTTACATGTGCAGTAGACTTATCATGGTATCATAATCTTCATCACTCTCATTATTTAGACCTGAAGAAATTGCCACCCTCCGAGACACAAGAGCGATGTTCAATTTGTGAACAAGCTGATTCTTCCCAATGAACCTGTTGAATTTGTCAACAGCTTGCACTGGCCCATTCATTCGTGAAACGTAGCCTACTGATCTAGTGTTGTAAGTACCAGGACTTTGGTACCAAGTTCATACTTGCATTTTAAAAACGATACCAGCCAATCACAAACATGTTTGTTGAGCATGTAAATGCAGTGGCCAAACAGAAGCTTTTAAGTCAGAATCTACCAGAGTTTACTCAGTGTGAGCTTTGCTCACTTGTTTTTTTTTGTTTTTTTTTTGTTTTTTTACATGATGTTGGCTAATTAAAAGATTCATTGTGCAGTATAGACAGATTTTTTGTTTGTATTATAACAGGAGTTTTCACTCAGTGAGCATTTTCTATAAAGAGAGCACTTTTTGCTAGGTTTCTGTATATAACCTACTCACCTTTCGGACAAAAGTTTTATTTTTCATGCTGCAAAGTGCACTTCAGTTTTGACATTGTGATAACCATCCCAATGGATAGGGCAAAAAAAGTCTGACGGTATGAGATTTTCACGGTATGATAATCGTCTCAGAAAATATCACTGTTTCATGGTATCACGGTATACGGTATTAAACAACAATACGGTAATAAACGGTATACGGTTTTGGTTGAACAAATGTTTGGAAGCATGTGTTTATTCAAATTTCATTAATCAAAAACAATCAAGTAAATTTCTTCATTGATTGCATATTATTTTAACAACTTATATTCATCATTAATATTTCATAACAATTCAATTCTGAATTCTGAATTTTTCTGGATTCTGTACTTTTATGATATAATACAAATATGGTATCAAAAATAGTGGTAATGAAATTAATGCATAAAGCTTTAACAATTTAGTGTTTTAAAATGTAATCAAATGAAAATTACTTATATCCTTTTATGTTTTCGCAAAGGGCTGCACAGGAATTATATTCCTTAAATATTTCTATAAATTATTATTTTAGAAGTAGGCTACATTATAGTACAATCGTAATTTCTGTCAATTTCTTTGAGTTAAAAAGCGTACTTTTATTTTGACGGGTTGTAGTGAAGAGCTTTGAGAGTCAGTGTATTTGACAGTGGCTTTCTCAAATAAAATGATGAAAGGATTATTAATTGTTCTCTCAGTGTTTGTGTTGACGTCCTCAGATAGTGAGACAGCAGGCGCTGTTAAACACCATGAGCGGCGCGAGCGCGCATACTTGAGTATGTTGTATACAACACAACGCCGCTCATTCACAGAGAGACACGCAAAACAAACAGATTATATTTTTATAAAGCAGTGTTTTTGCGCTTTAATAATCACAGACACTAGACCATGTCGTGGTTTGACAGCTCAGTTTTGATTTATTCATCAGTCCATCAAATCACGCGTATTATGTGACATCTGCATTGTAAATTCATTGTCATGACTGGATTCTGGGATTCGCTCTGCATCACGGAAATCATAAGGCTTTAACCTTAAGTTATAAATGGGACATAACTGTATCTGCATGGAGGGATGGTGTTCTGAAATATAGGTAAACATGCTCAATGTGTTTCCTATTTTTGTAGCTGCTTTACAACCACAGTTTTTGCGAACTGTGTCTATCCTTGAGGACAAATAAGCGTTCGTCTTTTCTATATCCAAAGTATTCCCATACTGCCAATTTTAACTTATATTTCGACGTGGGATAGAGATTAGAGATAATGGCCTCTGTCTCTGATGTTGTCTCCACTGTACGTGTGGGTGGAGCAAGAGAACAGTTAAGTGGAAAGTTGTTGCCTAGGCGCAGGTGAGATTCTGCATCTTTTATTTTCTCCCAATACCGTAGATAAACAAATGTACACAGTATGATAATCGCACGTGTTTATATCGTGGTATATTGTCATAGCGGTATATCGTTACAACCCTAATTGTGATTCGATATTGTAATGTTTTGCATTTTTTCTTTGATTTTCCAAAACTAGACTGAAAATTGAATCATACAGATTAGGGCTGGGCGATAATTCGATAATGATAATTATCGCAATATAATTTCCCTCGATTAAACGATATGAAGAGTTTGATAAATGTTCGATATAATCTTTATGCGCCAAAAGCGGAACAAAACAGCGCGACTCATTTGAATCACACCACACGGACCACGGATCCGCTCAGATCAAAGTTCAAACTGCCGCACGGCGAGAGCGCACTAGAGCAATGCGTTTACTCGGTCACGCGAGCACTAAACCGTGCTGTGAGATCCAGTGTGAAGCGCTTGCATTCAGCGATGAACACAAATGTCTCTGTGATTTAAACTAGTTTAAAGCCAAACAGGAGAAACACTGTGTGCAACGAGACAGTCAGAAGGCTTTTCAATCTACACATCTCCATCATTTACTGTTGTAACACTCACTGCACCATGGTATTGTGGCAGAAATGTGGGATATTCAGATTGAATTTTATTACAAGAGTAATGGTATATATTTATAGTGTATGTTTTTGTAATTAAGCTATAGCATGAATGTTTTTAGACTACTGTTTTTCATACAAATAGGCTAACTTACCTAAAAAACATATATTTATATTTTTACCATGCTATTGAGGTGCTATATTTGTGGTTTTGTGATTATCGTGATAATTTTTTGGCCATATAGCCGAGCCCTAATACAGATTGTTGATGTATAAGAGGAGTCAGATTTACAAAAAGAATTCATCACTTTCTGAGTTTTATTTCAGGTGCAATCATACAGTACTGCACTACAAAATGATCATTTCAAAACCTTGCTCTTCCCTGTATATAAATAGTGGTAAAAACTGTACAATAGAATGAAAAAAAAAATACTTAGTGAAATAATATTGAATGCTACATTAAGTAGGGGTGTGAATCAGCACTGGTTTCACGATTCAATTCGATTACGATTATCATGTCAACGATTCGATTCAATTCAATATCACGATGCATCACAATGCATCACGATTATATCAAATTTATTTTGTGCATTTTTATTAAATTATATAAGCAAGCTACTTTTTAAAATAATTGTTAATTAATTAATTAATTATTGTTAAGAATTCTAAGTAAATATAGCTTCAAAACATCCAAGCAAATATAAAGTAATAAAGGGGGGGAAAGACAATTAGAAGTGATAAACAAAAAGCACTTTCAGTATCTGGGAGTGCTTTAAGTATCGAAAGTTTACAAATAATCATAGTTATGGGTTTTTATTTTATTAATCAGCGTTACTGCCATTTGATTATTACTGATGAGATCAAAGACACTGGCAGCTTTAATAGACTGCATTCACACTAATGCACAGATCTATTTCTACATATCAGATGTTTTGTCCTGTTCTGAAAACATAACTGACTGTTTACAGGGTTCGTACGGTCATGAAAAACCTGGAAAAGTCATGGAATTTTAAAACAGCAATTTCCAGGCCTGGAAAAGTTTTGGAAAAATAAATTAACCCAGAAAGTTTTGGAAAAGTCATGGAAATCTATTTCACAAATCTCTGTATAATATAATTATGTTTAATCAGGTCCTGAATTTCGGGGCGGGATTGCGCATATATCGCATAGTTTTACTCATTTCCGCAGCTTTCGACTTTAAAATGGATATTCACACATTTATTCAATAGCCTATAGCATGTAGGTTTGATGAGTAAATAAATCCACACAGAATATCAGATCAGTCATTTGAAAACAGCGTGAGTGATTCAGCTGTACCGCGTCTTCTTTCTTTGACTTTATCTTAAAACGGCTTCACATCGGCGCATCTCGTCTGCACAAATAGCTGCTGCACGCTGCGATACAGGCCTTTCGCTCGTGTTTTGGTACAGTTGACAGAATTGTCACTTGCATAATCGGGTCATTAGCTATGTTTCCATCCAAAGATTCGAATTTAAATTATGCGCAAAACTGGAATATCGCATAAAACATATGCGAATAAAGCACCGTTTCCATCCAACGAGTTAAAGAGAACAAAATCGTCACTTCCTGGTAAACTGTGGCACTAAATATCACTAAGAATATAGGAGAAGCCATTGAATATAATAATTTTCATATATGATATAAATTACTTGTGCCTCTGAGAGAGCAGACATAACACAATAAATGCTGTCACTGCGTTCGGAGGATGCCAGCTGTTTGGGAACACAGTCGTGTAAGACAATTATACAGAAATACTTTGATGACAGACTTTGCTCAGGCTTTTCAGAGTGACTACAACAACTTATAGATGCTGTGAACGAGATCGGTCAGCTGATTAGTCAAGTTATCCCGTCTCATAGCGCAGTCACATGACTTTTTTGATGCGCATGGAAGAATTTATTCGGTAAATGTGTTTCCATCGAAGTTTATGCGCATTTTTTCTTATCGGATAAAAAGTTTATCCTACTCAGTTGTGCGCATAATTTTTTTATGCGCATTTTCTGAATTTATGCGCATCTTGGCGTTTCCATCCAGCGAATTTTTTATGCGATAGTCCAAAATGCGCATTAAAATAGGTGGATGGAAACATAGCTACTGTTGCATCGTCACAAAAATGTATTATTTATTTGCCCATCTTTTAAAGCCATTTGGTACTCGTGCGCTCCAGAGGCGGTTTCTTGTGCACTCAGTCATGTCCAAAGGGCGCGTGTATAAAGCCGCCTTGCGAGTATCAGATTGAGTTTGGTGCCAGACAAGCTCAGTAGAACCCTGTACGGACCTCAAACATATGCCCCAGTCCAACCCTTGTCCAACAGCTTATCAGAATTACTGGCCCTAGTCAGACTGGAGCCCGTGTCTTTTCTCTCTTTCTCTTCCCAATTACACAGCTGTGGAAAGTGTGCAAAGTGGTTATATTTATTTTCTTTTCTTTATTAAGTTAACTTAGAAATATGTTTGGAACATTTTTTTTTGTTTGTTTGTTAAATTCAAGTTTTTGTTTTTAAAGTAGTCTAACAACCAAGTGGCCAGCTGCAGACAATGAGTTAGCCTATATGTTTGATCAATTTAGCCTCTAAAATCAGCACGACTTGACTAAAATAAAATCTATATATAAAATACTTAAAGTATATCACAATGTTAGTTTACGTTTGTGCTAGGCGCGTATCCAATGGAAGCGAGAGTGGAAGCTAAAGCACGCTCTGCAGGACTTGAGAGTCGCCAGAGCAATCACTTGCATTTTTTTCTTATAACAGTAGAAACAACCGTCATTTTTGCTCATAAAGGTAAGAGTAATACATCATTTGGGACTGTTAAGGGTCTACTTTTATTTGTGTGCACTCACAATATCAGCATACGTTGTGATTTTTATTTATTTTTTCTTTAGAAAACGAACAGGATGCGCTTTCTGCTTTCTGCGTCACAAAAATGAACCGAAACTCAGCTAATATTTCCCCTGGCCGCGACACATTCATCATGGTAATTACTTGCTGGGGTTTTGCGCCAAGCTTTATTGCGTGCGCTTTAACGCGGATCAGCACTGGCTGCTGCTGCTGGACACTAAACACCATCCGAGCCGCTCTTCACAGTCTAGGTAGCATCGTGTTGTTTCCACCAGCGCGGCAAATCCTTTTCATCACCATAATTGATGGATATTTAAAATAAAAAAATGAGGAGGAAGCCTAAAACAAGCCTGATGCCTGGCCTGCGTCTGAGCTATGACATGAAAATTGTCCCGAAGCCGTAAGTAAGTCGGAGCCCGTCGGGCTTGGGCTGAAGTACAGGGCTCTAAACAAAATTAAGTGGCTTAATTTGCGCAGCTTGTTGCGTTTAAGCGGCAAAAATACACACAAAATGACGTTAAAATGAGTATCCTCATAAGCATTGTTGTTTTTTTCTTAAGTGAATGTAAACAGTTGCGAAAGAGAAAAGTTTCCAAAACGAAATTCAGGTCCTGCATTTAACTGAGTTAAATAAATGATAATATTCAGTGATGTGATATGTTCTCTGTGTGGAGTAAAGGTCATTGCACACTGGTCCGAAATTTTCGCACAATAAAAAAAAAAAACGAATAAGTAGGATATGACCTCACGTTGTCAAGTCACCTTTATTTATACAACATTTTTAAAAAACAGATTGTGTCAAAGCAATTTTCCGATATCAAAATAGGAAAATAGTGTGTCAGTGTAAAATGACAAGATTAAACACTCAATTTTCAGTTAAAGGCATTTCAATATTGAATTCAGTGAAGTCATCGTCCTGCTCAGTTGTTTAAATAGTATCTGTGCAATCAAGTCGACGATATCGCTGGAAATTAAGTGTCCCCAGCTAAGCAAGCCAGAGGCGACAGCGGCAAGGAACCAAAACTCCATCGGTGACAGAATGGAGAAAAAAACGTTGTCAATCACGATTACACACTGCCTCCGAAACTTTCGTCAGTCATAAAAAAAAAATTCGGATCAGGTTCGATTTTCTGCGTTTTAACATCCGTAGCATGCAGTTTGATAGGAAAGGATGACGAATACGGAAAAAAAATGAAAAAACGCACACGAAAATTTCGGACTCAGTGTGCAAGGACCTTCACGTCTGGCGCAGTTGCAGCTTGTATTTATTAATAAAACAAGAAAGCAAACAATAGCATTAATAGTCATTAATTTTAGTTAACATATGCTATGATAATTTGAACAGATTTTTATTCTTATTGTAAAATAATGGAACACTAGGTCATGAATATTGTCTCAAAAGTCATGGAAAAGTCATGGAAATTTATTGGTAAAAATGTGTACGAACCCTGTGTTTACATCAATTTCGTATCATAAAAGTAGATGCAAGTGCATTTAACAGCAGTCGCGAGCTTCAGGACAAACAAGCGCAAAGCGGACGTGAAAGTCTGCCAGTGAGTGAGTTTCATGCATCTAATACGTACTGCATCCCAAACGGCAGAAATGAAAGCATATCTAAAGTAAAAGACTAAAATAAGCACAGCACAGTCGTCTCACAAGCACAGTCGTCTCACAGTTATTTACAGTGCGTCTCACAGCGCATATTCTGTGCAATGAAGCCAGCCGTGATTCTCTCTAGCGCACACACGTGCCATGCGGGAAAAAGCCAAGCTCCAATTTAAAAATAGTGGGTGCATTTTTAATACTCGCATGACAAGCGCATATGCGAATGACGTCATAGGCTATAATCGATTATGGTCTATTACTGCATCGATGCAGAATCGTCCATGTCCACATCGTGATGCAATGATTAATTTCGACACCTAGCTAGTTAGCCATGTTACCACAATATTTTGGATACCATAAAAGTTTGCATATCGATTTAGACGTGTCTAGTTTTGCATTTCCTGCTAATAGCAATGCACCAAAATTATTTACTTATTTATTTTTACAAAAAGATTAATTAATAATCAACACTCAAATATAACTGACTCCTCTATAGAGTTATCTTTTCAAGCTAACTATAGAGCTATGAACATTGAATTGCTTTCGTGAGGTAAATGTGACATTATTTGACATGCTTTATTTGTTTTATTGAAGTTTTTCCAGTTGAAGCATTGATTGCCCAATTACACTACATAATTTTTGTGTTATATTGCACACAAGCTGTACTGTATCTTTCAGCACCTTCTGATGTTCAGTCATGTTTATTTTTGTGCTGTATCTAGTAGTAAATAGGAAGAGATGATCAGTTCATGTGCCACATGAACTGAGGTGGATACAGCGATCTGTCATGCCACATTGCCATACCACAAAGGGCATCAAAACCACATTTACTGTTTGAGAGAAGGTAGAGATAATAAAACAGGATCACCTGAAATAAAACAAATAGTCCTAGATGTTGATGTCTGCTGGGTTTTCCAAATGTTGCTTCCTGCATTGATGTTCTGTCATTTACTAAATTTTAAAAAAACATTTACTTTTCACTTGGATTGTCAGTTGTCGGGTTTTTTTTATTAATTTTTTTTTTAGCTGAAAAAATACTAGGGGTGTGAATCGGCACTGGTTTCACGATTCAATTCGATTACGATTATGTCAACGATTCGATTCAGTTCGATATCACGATGCATCACGATTATATCAAATTTATTTTGTGCATTTTTATTAAATTATATAAGCAGGCTACTTTTTAAAATAATTATGTTAATTAATTAATATATTAATTAATATATAATTAATTAATTATTGTTAAGAATTAAAAGTAAATATAGCTTCAAAACATACAAGTAAATATAAAGGAATAAAGGGGGGAAAAGACAATTACAAGTGATAAACAAAAAGCACTTTCAGTATCTGGGAGTGCTTTAAGTATCGAAAGTTTACAGATAATCATAGTTATGGGTTTTTCTTTTTTCCTCAGCATTATTGCCATTTGATTATTACTGATGAGATCATAGACACTGGCAGCTTTAATAGACTGCATTCACACTAATGCACAGATCTATTTCCACATATCAGGTGTTTTGTCCTGTTCTGAATACATAACTGACTGTGTTTACATCAATTTCGTATCATAAAAGTAGATGCAAGTGCATTTAACCACAGCCGCGAGCTTCAGGACAAACAAACACAAAGCACACGCGAAAGTCTGCCAGTACGTGAGTTTCGTACATCTAATACGTACAGTGTTCCAACCAGCAGAAATGAAAGCATATCTAAAGTAAAAGAATAAAATAACAGCGAGTGGAAGCACTGTCAAGCGCGCACGCATCTCACAGCGCATATTCTGTGCAATGAAGCCAGTGTTGCCAGTTTGGGCGGTTTTGATTGTGCGGGTAAATATTGGCTTGGGCGGGTGGACAAAATTTGGGCTGGTTTTTGGTCAGTTTGGCGGTTTTCAAAACATATAAAATGACTTTTATCTTTTAAACGGTCCAGATTGGTATATCCTTTAAAGCTGCTGGACTTGTTAGTTTTGACTGTGCAGAGTTCTATATTATGTTCAATATGAACTTCACAAAAGACAGTTCTGTGTGAAATTATAGAGCGACACGAAGGTAAGAGCATTATTGTTGTTAAATTTTTTTTTATTGTCGGATTTTCATACACAGTTTTGACTGTCATGGTTTGTGCATGAACGAGTGTGAAATACCTATAATTACTTTGCTTATTATGATCACTTATATTGGGCACTTTTTGCATTTAAATTCTGACTGTTGACATTAAAAATGATGCATGTGTTTTTTGAGGGTAGCCTATCGGTTCATTTCTTGATTGCCGTTTTGACAGTGTCTGCTTGCATGTTTTAATCATATTTGGTAGTTCTCTTTAATGTATTTGCCCCAATTTGATCCATGTTAAATTTATCTAGCATTATATTTATATTATTTTGTCGTCATTATTTCGTTATAAGGAGTTAGAAATGGCTCTTATCAACCTTGATTTACATTCTATCACATTATTTTGACAGTGAAAGTTTTGGGCAGGTTTTTGTGAGCTTTTGGGCTGGAAATCCTCCATCCAATCTGGCAACACTGAATGAAGCCCGCCGCGTTAGTCTCTAGCGCACGCACGTGCCATATGCGGGAAAAAGCCAAGCTCAGATTTTAAAATAGAGAGTGCATTTTTAATACTCGCATGACAAGCGCGTATGCGAATGACGTCATAGGCTATAATCGATTATGGTCTATTACTGCATCGATGCAGAATCGTCCACGTCCGCATCGCGATGCATTGATTAATTTCGACACCCCTAAGAAACACTAGATATATGACTAGAAATGTGAGAAAAATTTGCTCCCTAGTCATTGTTTTAGTGCAATGAGCCATATTAACTGTTTTAATGTGTGGCAGAATGTGTCAATCTTAAAACACTGATAAATAATTTCAAATGCATAACATGCCATTTTCACAGACAAAACAACGAGAAAGGAAATCATTTTGAGGCATGAAATGGAACAGTCTTCACATGACTCTTTATGTGCACTGAATGAGTTTGTGTGTGCTTGAAAGAGACAATGTGGAATAACTTACAGCTGTAATACCACCTAATCTTGAGCAAATATTGCACCTCTGGCAAACCATGTGAGCAGGATACTATTAAAACTATTCAATTTAATTTGTTTAGTCACATGGAATCATTTTGCAAGCATTCTTAGAAAGCTGTCCTGTACACTTATGTTAACAAATAATATTTGATTCTTCAGATGAGTCTGGCAGATGGGTGCACTAAAAAAGGAGGCCGATGAATTCCTCTACAGGAGAGTCTTGAAAAGAAAATGAATTGCTCCAAGGCAAAATGTGGCCTATGCCACAGTCAGTGTAGCTCATTATGTTGTATCATGTAATGTGGTGATGTAGTATTTAAAGTATGTATGTTTGCTCAGTAGGTTTATGTTATCTGCAAACAAGGCAAATCATTTTCTACTCTTATTTCTGCATTATTTGACAGTCATTGTTACAGCTGTATGGGCTTCTAGAGCCCTTCACGTTTCTCAAGCTCCCAGTAAATGAACTCCACGCATGATGAGGGTGAACAAGAATCATCAATAATGATTCTACAGTCATTTTAAGCTATTCCTCCACTGACAAGCATTACTATGTGCTCAGCATTGCAGATTGGTGGACACACACATCCTAGGGAAAATATTGTCCCCGTTGAAGTTCATAAAATAGTCACTTGTCTTCCTGGTTTCCATATAAATAATCAATTAATTAATCTTTTTTTCCCTAAAAGAATTTATTTTGGTGCATCACTAGCATTTTTAAAACTGAGTTTCTACAAACATAAGGCAGTTTTTATTGTCACCCTTTTAATAACAGAATAATGTTTATACTTCTGTATGCCTTTGAAATATAAACATTTAAATTATGGCTGTAATAAAAACATTTGATGACTAATCTTTGAACTGTTACCGTCTGGTCGACGCTACAGAGCTCTGAGCACCAGAACGACCAGACACAGGAACAGTTTCTTCCCTCAGGCAATCCATCTCATGAACACTTGACATTAAAAGTGGAACACACAACACTATTATAAATTATTTATTCAACACACATACTTATTTTTTTTTTTTTCATTTCAGATTTGCACATATTAGACCTGTACACCATAATTGTCTATATATTGTGTTTTTGCTATTTGTACATTGCCTATTTGTAAATTATTCTTTTATTATCTGTGCCCTGTCCTGTTGCTGTCTTTCTGTTGCACTGTAGAGCTTCTGTCACAAAAACAAATTCCTCGTATGTGTAAGCATACCTGGCCAATAAAGCTCATTCTGATTCTGATTCTGATTTATTCAAACGTACATTAAATAATGAACAGGTAAAATAAAAATATAATAAATATGTCATATAGTTACATATATTTTTCAAAATGCTCCTCTCTAGAGTTTTTTTTTTCTAACTAACTGAGTTTATGAACATTGATTGGCTAATGTAAATGTAACTTTTTTTTTTAAGACCGGCGGAAAATGAAAAGTTGCGATTTCCTAGGCCGATATGATTAGGAACTATACTCCCATTCCGGCGTAATAATCAATGAACTTTGCTGCCGTAACATGGCCGCAACAGGCGCAATGATATAGGCGCAATATCATTGCGCCTGTTGCGGCCATGTTACGGCAGCAAAGTTCATTGATTATTACGCCGGAATGGGAGTATAGTTCCTAATCATATCGGCCTAGGAAATCGCAGCTTTTCATTTTCCGCCGGTCTTAGTACACGATGTAACTACAGAAGAGTCAAGCTTTAAATAGGAAAAATATCGAAACTCTTTGGTCATTTTTGAGCGAGATGCTAATGGTCTAATCTGATTCAATGATCTATGCTAAGCTAAGCTAAGCTAAAAGTGCTCCCGCCAGACCCGGAGATTGGCTGAATGGATTCAAAAACGGTAAAACTCAGCTGTTTAACTCTTGGGGAGTTGTAAAATGAGCCTATTTCCAAAAAAAAGTGGAGTGTTCCTTTAAAGAGGGTAAAAACACATTTATTGTTTGTATTTCATGATGAAGTTGACAGAATTTGAAAGCTGAGACTTTTTAATATCAACAGCAGTAACAAAGCACAAAGCTTACTGCAATTACTGGTTGTCAGGTACACTTAAAAATATCGTTTAGCAAAGTTCACTCACCAACAGAAAACGGCATATGTGAAAAGACTGATATTGAGATTTAAGAATTTAGATTAAAAATGAGAATCAATATAGTTAATCCAGCACTAGCGTGTACACAGCTGACATGTTTACCTGCTGTAGTTTATCTATGCTGTGTGAATGAAAGACACTGACACAGTCAAAATGAGCCATCCATCGCTAATTAAATGTCACTGTTTCGGTCAGGGATTTACCCTCCAGAACTGAAAATTGCTTCCAAAATTTCGGTGCATCAGTAAAAATACACAATAAAAAATTAAAGGGATAGAAAAAATACTGTGGGTGTCAGTGGCTACTGGCAACTGTTTGGTTGCCATCATTCTTCAAAATATCATCTTTTGTGTTCAACAGAAGAAAGAAACTCTTACAGGTTTGGAACAACTTAAGGTTGAGTAAATGATGAGAGAATTTACATTTTTGGGAGAACTGTCCCTTTAACTGTAAATTATGTGTAGTATTCACAAACTCCTAGCAATGAATAAATGGTAATGCAGTATCTATGGCTTTTATAAAAAGATACCTTTATAATGGCTGTGAATTAAATTGCTCAAGTTATAAATAAAATGAAATTGCCTTTCAGTTACACACAGCATTTGTAAAGGCCTAAGCCTTGTATTTGCTCTCACAAAGAGCAAATAGAAAGAGTAGAGGTACTTTAGTTTTATTCATCTGAAGCTTTCACCTCTGGCCTGTTCTTACCCGTCTTTTCCATGTGTATCGCCTCCCCATATCCGCCTCTAATACTTCCTAGTACAGCCATAGTTCGAGATATGACATGTCTAATGAAGCTCCAGTGTTCAGAGAGTCTAGAACTGCATGCACCTCAGGGCAACTGGCCGATCAAAGCCACTTTGTGCTTGGGAAGCTCATGACAGTTTCTTGCGGTGCGCTGGGGCTGATTCTTTCCCCTGGCCGGCCGCCTGTGCCATGGGGCTGCTCTGGGCGACTGGCATCAGTGTTTCCAGCTTATGTTATATTTTCCTCTGACTTTACATTCCTGGAGGAATGTGTCAGAAATTACATTTTCAACAGCATTTCTCACCGCACACTGACCTAATTCTGATTTTGTGGCAGTCAACCTACTTTTGAAAATGTGATTTCAGATGTTGGTGAATTTAAACCTATTTAGAAGAATTGGACCTATATGAGAATTTAGAGTGCAAAACAAAAATGCTTTCTCAATAAAACAGCTGTCTTAATAATTAAACACGATATTGATATTACAAAGAAAAAGCTGTTTTCCTGCTGGTGAGTTTGTTGTCTGTTACAACTATGTTTCTTTCGATTGCAGAGATAATTTTAATATAGATAAAATTGACTAACATTTTTATTATTCATTGTTTTGAACTCGATTTTTTTTTTTTTTTTTTATTTATCCTTATTCCTGTAGATATCAATGGATGCATATTTGATGTACTGTAAACTCTAGTGTGTAGATGCCAGACTCACCGTCACTTGGCTGAGAATAATCTGGTTTTCTCTCACACACGCAAAGAGAGTCTTACGTACCACATAGAATTGACGCTGCATTTAAATGATATTCTTTGTTGTTCTTTCCTGTCAAAATGACAGAATTTGTTCAGAATTATTTGTTCAAAAGTTGTTTGAATAACAACAAAAGTGATAGTTTGGCCAAAAATTAGATTTACCTTTAGGCCTATGTGATTAATATTTATTTTAGGCTTATTTATATCTATACACTGTTCAACACTCATACATATAGCGCATCACATATGGTAAACACAGAAGCCTATGTCTGTGCGTCATGTGGATTATTAAGGCCCATTCACACCAAGCACGATAACTGTAAAGATAACGATAAAGACGTAGTTCTAAAAATCGTTCTCAATATTAAAGAATAGCAGAGTCCACACCACAACTATAACGATAAAGGCACAGAGAAACGATATCGTTGGAATCACTTTCAGAACGATTTTTTTTCAGCTGATGAACGATAAAAACACTGACGCCCAATCAGAATTCATACTGCTATCACGAGCTGAAGAATTTAAAGCGGCAGATGCGCGTGCACTGAGAATAAACAGACGATATCGTCCACTGGTGTGGACGCTAATATCGTTATCTTTATAGTTATCTTTATAGTTATCGTCCTTGGTGTGTAGGGATGTTTCGATACCATAATTTTGGCTTCGGTACGATACCAGAATGTAATACCTCGGTATCGATACTAAATCGATACCATAGGTGACAAATAACCAGCCTCAAAAGATAAGTGATTTGAAAACAATTTTTATTAAAATAGTGGTAATAATAATAATAATAAATAACTTAATACCTTTGTAACACACTGTAACAAAAAACCTACAGGGAATGTAGGTTACATTATGATGTTGGAGAAAAAATATATAACTGAAGTAATACAATGAAAATATATTCAAATCTTCTTATCTTTTCAGTGCAAACACATAGTGCAAACAAAATCTGAAAAATGTGACAAAAAACCTACTGGGAACATCGGTTACATTTTGACTGAGTTTGAAGCAAAAAAAATACAACTGAAGTAACACAATTAATGCAACAAATGTTGCTTTATTGTAAAGTGTTATTCTAACAATCAAAGTAATATTCAAAATCACGTTATTATTTCTCTCTCTCTCTCTCAGATATAAATCTCACTCTCTCGGCTGCTTCATATTAGCGGTCGGCAGCGCGGCAGAAACATTCCCTTCATATCATTGATACTAAAATTAATATAGCAAAACTCTTTCTTAATTCAAATTCAATTAATATTCGATTGTATGAAATGCAAGTGCATATATTACGTGACCAAAACTTCACTGATTCTAGCGTCACACATGCACATTTGAGCTTACTGTATTGCATCTGTATGTGCGTTGATCAGTTGTAAATAAATGCTCAAATTAAATCTGAATTTATGAATGATGCACTCACCTGTCGATCACTTAATTCTCTGAAAAGATCAAGATGAGCAAGCGACAAATACTTGAAAAGGTTTGATGTGTTGCCTCCTGTGGCAACACATGATTTATAGCAACGCTTGCATACAGGTGCAGTAAGGTCAGTTCATTCACCTTTGTCATCTGTTTTGTATGCGAAGTAATGCCATATTTCACTTCTACAGTTCTCTTTATTAATTAATTTTGGGTGCTTTGATAGAGTTTCTGTTTGATCCATCGCGTTGTTCTGTTGTGACATTTACCAGTTGCGCAGCAATTTGGGAAGCACTGCCACCTACAGGTGCACTTCCCAACAACAGCGTATGAAATACTGAATTGTGCAAAATTATGATATCGTACCGTTTGAAATATAATATATACCGGTATTTTTCCAGTACCAGTATACCACGCATCCCTATTGGTGTGAATGGGCCTTTATGGATTTATTTAAAATCTAATGCATAAATCCAATTCATAGTTTTCACATGACACCACACCCTTATAAAAAACATCCATCTGGAGGGCAAATCAAGGCTTTCCTCTGCTGCCTGTCAGTTAAGTTTACCAAGTGTTTGCTAAGTACTAATGCATACTATTTACAGGCAAACAAATGTGCCTAGAATATGAACGCAGTGCGCTAACTTGCATGTTATGCATTTTTCCATAGAAAACCATAATAAAGAAAATGCATAAAGGGATAGTTCACCCAAAAATGAAAATAGAATGAGTATGAGTACTCATACAAACCTGTATGAGTTTTTCTTCTGTTGAACACAAAAGAAGATATTTTGAAAATGCAGGTAACTAAACAGCTGATGGCAGCCATTGACTTCCATAGTAGTTTTTTTCTTCCCCCCATACTATGGAAGTCAATGGCTACTGTCAGTTTGTAAACCTAGCTTTTGAGAAGCAGTCTATTTTCTTGGCTTGAAACAGATGCAAAGTTGACAGGCCTGTGCCGCAGTTTTATGGATGTTTTGATCTCGTGGTCTCCACGCCAGTCACATCACATGACCTGAAAACTGTGAATATATTAATAGGCATCTTATTTTCACCCAACTGTTTTGATTCATTTAACATAACCAATTGTGTTTATGGGACTATTTGTCAAAACTTAATTTGTGTGCATTAGGCCGTTCAACTGCTGAGACAGGCAGCTGAGCATCCATAAGATCAAAATATATTTAATTTCTTACAAAAATGCATTCTGTGTCCTCTTGTCCTTCTAAGGCAAGACAAGTCTCCATGAGAATGCAAGTATGTTCTTTGCATTCTTAGAATTGGCAAGAACAGTATCTACCAAGCATACTAACTGGTGCGATAACAGGACCCTTTCCTGACACATGAGGATGAATGGTAATGATCTTTGGAGATGAGCTCCCAGGCCTCTGAACACGAGAGTGTTGTTTTTGCCCTTCAGAAGCTGTGGCTGATCAGTGAATGGAGTCCTTTGCTCACCCCTCCCTCCAGCATCCTGTGGCCACCCTACCCACCTCTTAATAAAATCCTCCACTAATCAAAAAACCTCTTGTCTTGGACCCACAGGGGGCCCCCAAGTGTATGTGTTACAGTGCCATGCTTTATGGCCCATGTATATTCTTGTGATTTGAGGTACAGATTTGCAGTTTGGAAAAAATAGGTTGGTGAATTATGAATAGCAGGACTTTATCCCAGACTTAAACCAAGTTTAAAGGGTTAGTTCACCCCAAAATGAAAATTGTCATCCAATGGTCCATTTAGTTAGTGTTTCATACTATGTTTATTTTTCCAAATGTCTTAAAGGGTTAGTTCACCCCAAAATGAAAAATATGTCATTAATTACTCACCCTCATGTCGTTCCAAACCCGTAAGACCTTCGTTCATCTTCGGAGCACAAATTAAGATATTTTTGATTAAATTGGAGAGCTATCTGACCCTCCATAGACAGCAACACAACTGAAATGTTCCCAGGTCCAGAAAAGTAGTAAATACATAGGTAAAACAGGTCCATGTGACATCAGTGGCTCAACTTCAGTTTTGCAACACTACGAGAATACTTTTTTTGCGCAAAGAAAACAAAAATAACATAATTTACTCAACCATTCTTCTCCCCCGAGTTACGTCTTCCGCCATTTTAAAGAGTATCACAATACATACGCATGCTTTCCCCTAAGCGTAAACAACGCTTATTATGCAGATTATACGTTCATGCGCGCTTTCCCTCCGAACGTAAATAACGCTGTTTATGTCAAATATGTTCTTGGATACTCTCCAAAATGGCGGAAGACGTAACTTGAGTAAATTGTTATTTTTGTTTTCTTTGCGCAAAAAATTACTCGTAGCGTCGCAAAACTGAAGCTGAGCCACTGATGTCACATGGACTGTTTTACTGATGTATTTACTACGTTTTTGGACCTGGGAACATTACAGTTGCGTTGCTGTCTATGTAGGGTCAGATAGCTCTCTGATTTAATCAAAAATATCTTAATTTGTGTTCCAAAGATGGACGAAGGTCTTACGGGTTTGGAATGACATGAGGGTGAGTAATTAATGACATATTTTTCATTTTGGGGTGAACTAACCCTTTAAGACATTTGGAAAAATAAACATAGTATGAAACACTAACTAAATGGACCATTGGATGTCTAGAGAGGATGATCATCTTTCAAGAGTTTATAAAAAATTTAAGTCATTGTTTTTAGCACTAGTAGCCTTGCAATCCCACATGAAATTTAAAGTCAAGACAATACTTATATTTATTATTAATAATATACTTTTATGAAAATATCCAAGGAATGAACAGTGTATAAAAAAGTATTATGACCCTATCGCAACTGACATGGACCAGAAAAGTGATGTGTGAATAAACACACACCTGTTTTTGTTGATGTTGTTCTTTTAAGGAGGACTCACTAGTAATATTATAATGTCATGTATTATCTGCAAACATTTTTAAATACTCTATAGCTGACTTAATTCAATGACTTTTTCTTTAAACATAAATGATGAGCATCTGTATCAGTTAAAAGCAGTACAAAACTGCCTATTTTTTGTTATACTACTTCACTGTTTACATTTGAATAATATAATATAGTAATGGAAATTATGGGAGGAGTAGTAATGGACATTTAATTTGACAAATTTGAAACAAAGCTATGTTTACATTTCACTTTATTGACTTTACATTAGGCCTATTTCTGAATGTAATAATAAAATGCGACATATGCAACTTATATTTTTTTCCATTCAAAAACACAATTTTATTTTATTTTTGTTTTATGTGTAGCATATATTTAACCATGCAGCAAACTAGGGCTGTCCCCGATTAAGGATTTACATAGTCGAATCGGAATTTTCGAATCTTGCCGATAGTCGACTGATAGTCGAATTATATGTTTGGGGGTGGGCAAAATACATTAACAAGATTCATGTCAGACATTCGACAGTCATCACTGACGCGAAAATGTGTTTCGGATGCCTCGCAGATACAAACGGGGTAAATAATGTTTTATGTTTTGATTAAAAGATCGTTAACATTAAATGTCAACAAACATTTTTTACAAACATTTTTTACAGTAGTGCACTCATTATAACGTTATGTAGCCTGACAGTTACTAATGTTCTGCATTTCTGTTTTGACCAGTAGAATGAAGCATATGATAGCAGGTTTTTAATCAATGGGATTTAACTTATCATTTATCTCATATAGAATACGCTTCATTCTTTATACAACATAACGTTAATATTACGACTTATAGGCTATATGCACAAAATGCCCCGAATGCACAACGTGTCTGCACGGCTCTGAATGAAAACAGAGTTTTATTATGATAGAGTTCTCATTATAATGTTATGTATATGACGGTCCCCGTCGTAGTTATTAATATTCTGCATTGTTGTTTGTCCTGCTCGCGCTGCGCGCTGAAGAGATAATCACTGTAGTACTACAATGAAGCGCTTTACTGCAGCACAACTCAACCAAATGCATCTTATATAGAGGTTGACCAATTGATTGGCCAGCCGATTAATCAGGCTGATTCTTGGCATTTTTTAATTAATCGGCATCGGCCGATTATGTTGCAAATTAGGCTGATTTATAGACAGGCGCATCTGCGGGCAGCTAAGCATTGTTGCGGAACGCTGGAGAATCGCTCTCCCTCTGAGGCTGTGTGAGACGGAGGACCAGCTCACACTCTGCAGCCGTGCCTCGTTCACACACAGCTTCAGTAAATGATGGGAGGGCAAAACTGACCGTTTCAAAAGCGTAATTACATTTTACCCCACTAGAATTGAAGTGCTACAAGTCATTTGCATGTGAAAGCAGAAACACATGCAGTTCAGACGAAACTTCTGGGCTGGCTAAAACGTGCATGTTAACTTTCTTCATGAAATGTGTCTGTGGGTCCGACAATAGCCTCCACAATGTCATTGCTCGTGAGCTGCAGGCTGTGTAATATGAGTGAACTGTTTTGTTTTTGTTATCACTTACATTATGGCCATTTGACTTATAGCAGTGTCCTGTGTTTCCCATACATTGATTTATTTGTGGTGGCTCCTTACAATATCAAAACTGACTGCCACAAATAGATTTTCCAAAAGGCTTATACTTCCTTGAATAAAATAAACACTCCACGTTTCAAAATTAAAATGCAGCGTGGGTGTTTTTATATGAATGTATCTTTGAAAAGAACCGACTGTCTTCAGAAAAGCTTTGATATCAGTTTAATTTAGCCTTTCCTCTGATTCCTGATAAAGTAGCGCTTGTGAGCGAGCGCTTATTTGATTACAGCCGTTACCAGGGAAACTGCTATATCTCCCGTTCCAACAGCACCTCCTGATGGCAGAGAATGAATTTGCATTTGCAAGTCTGTGGGAAACACTGGTGTCTGTCAGCAAACATAAACAAAAAGCATGCTTTAGAACTGTTTTGCTTAAGTTTTGAGTAGGGCTGTGACGGTGGCAGATTTTTACCACCGCGGTGGTAATGGACCAACTACCGCTCGTGGTGCGGTGTTGTGATATTAATTATATATATCTATAGGCTATATATAATATTTTGAAACGCAAAAAAATAAATAAATGAGGCTCAATCATCTATTAACAAACGTGCATGTTTATTTTAGCACTTCCGTCAGTGAACACGCAGCCTGCAAAACACTAAAATAAATATCAAAGAAATAATAGTTAAATAGGAAAGTTAAATACACCCTGTCTACCGGAACGAAATACTACAGAACAGTGATGCTGTCTACGGTGCGACATGACACGACAGATCCCTCACAGTAAAGTGCCTATTTATGATGTCCTGACACAACGCTCAGATGTCCTGTAGACAAACTCAACTTGTTGGGCTGCGACGTGGCATGACACGGTAGACACAGTTCACTGTTCTGCCACCAAGCAAGCGGGTGCGTTAACTCCTTGTCTGCACACGCTCTCTGTGGAATAGGAATTGTGGCACATGTTGCCACATTTCTTGTTAGCATCCTCCATTTACCGCTGTCTCGTTTGTATTTGGCCAGTTTGGAGAAAGCCTCACCAATAAAAACCTGACCAGCCGAGCGTTTGCTGTCACGTGAACTTGAAGACACTTACAAACGTGGATGTGTGACATGAATGGAAATGATTTGCGATGTAGCATTTGGTTTCCCAGCAAGGTCCAACACTAAATAAATTTGCTGAATACAGAATAAACTGTATTTTCCTGCGCTCAAACCTGCCAATCTAAAGGAAACGCTGTGTATGTATAGTTCTATGTGAAATCAGACATTTGAGCACCCATATTGCCAAAATGGCATGATCATAACACCCCACAAATATTCGACTGTGAGAATGGGAGTCGAATCTGGCTCCTCCACATCGAATCAGTATCGAATCTTTGACTATTCTGGGTGACCCCTACAGCAAACATTTTAAAATTTGTAAAAAATTACTTAAATACTTAAATGACTTTTCAATATATTTAACTGATTGTATTAATGGTCAGAATTCTTACTGTTGGTTAACCAGTTAATATAAGCATTCTTAAAATGGTTAGCAGATTTTATTTTATTAATATATTTTGCATTTTTATGCACATCATAGTTTGAATGTGTTAAAAGTTTCAGGGAAATTGAGGGGTTGTTCTGCTGTTGAACACAAAAGAAGATTTTTTGAAGAATGTTGGAAACCAAACAGTTGATGGTAGCCATTGACTTCCATGGAGAAAAATTCAGTGGCTACTGTCAACTCTTTGGTACCAACATTCTTCAGAATATCTTCTTTTGTACTGAACAGAAGAAAAAAACTCCCACAGGTTTGGAACAGCTTGAGGATGAGTAAACGATGACTGAATTTAAGACACAGTCGCAACATAATGGCTATGTTTATGCAACCGGCTCCTGTTTCAGGCAACTAGATAATCTTCTGGAGCTCAACAAGTAGTCCTTAGACCAGGCCTATACCACACAACACATCTGGATTAGTGGTTTAGCTGTCCCATGTGTCACTTCTGGAAAACTCTTTGTTCAAGCCTTACTACATGGTTGTGTCATTCTGTTATGATGATTCATATAAAAACTCCACTATCCAGTTGATAATTAGGTTGTAATACTAATCTAAAACAGTTTGTATATTGAAATAGTTTGAAATGACAAAGCGTGGCAGTTCTTTGCACCTCTCACTAGCAGATTTGTTTCCTCGCCCCCTGAGGTTGTGTTAACTGAATAAAGACTTCCGGGCTTTCTCATGTTTTATGTCACGTAATTACTAGAGAAACTCCCTTCTGTGGTTTTGTTGGTTCTTGCTCAAGTAGTAGGTGATTGAGAGGTGAGTAAGGCAGTTTCTTAATTTGAAGAAAGCAAAGAACAGTCTTGGATTCTCGCGAAGACTTGCCTTGCCAGACTACCATGACAGAATGAACTCTAAGGTTCTATCAAGTCTGTATTCGATGCATCCAAAACACATCCGGGTAATTTAAAGTGTCCTCTGTCCTTGTGTTCTTGAGTATTTGAATTGAACTTCTTCGGATGATGACGTGGAATGAGTACAAGGATGCAAGATTGCATAAGAATGCATGTTGAGAAACAGTCTCAGCTGTGATGCTGTCATGTGTCACCAGCATGTGTGCAGCGAAGCACAGCTAATGCATGCAGTGTATTTGAGACTGTTGAAGCGGTTTAGGCGTGATTTTTATGTCAGGTAGGTGAAGCGAAATAGTTGCTTTCTATTCTTAAGAAAAGATTGTTTCAAAATCTCTTATCATCCACTTTCAAACTAGGTTTTTACATTGTCTTGTGAATGGTGGCTCCATTCCGTTTAGCATCCTGAGTGAACGTCCCGTAATGCAGCACTTACAGACTCATGGTTTAATTATAAAACAAAATTCACTTGTTAAATATCTTTGCAGAAAATATGCATGAAATATGAAAGCACATATTGTACATATCTTATCTTATCTTATCTTATCTTATACCAGCAGACTATTACTAACATTAGATGTTTTGTAAAAAAAATAAATAAATAAAAATACCAGCAACTTTCAGCTTGTCAGCATCATGCAAACATTAAAGGGATCATGAACTGAGAAATCAAAATTCCCTTGACCTTTTGACTTATAAGAGGCCATTGCACTATAAAAACATCCTGTAAGTTTCAGAACTCAAAACTTTCTTGTTAGTCTAAAAATAGCTTATATTAAAGCCAGTCTGCCAAAACGACAGCTTCTGAAATGTACGACTCTATGATGTAATAGTGTGGCTAAACACCGCCTCTGCAGAAGATGATCAACACCTGCTCCTACATCACTGCCTGTTTAGCCCCGCCCACCGATTTGCACACGTAGCAGCAAATGCAGGTCTACGCAGAAACCAAACAATAAACTTTACTTGATGAACTTTATTTTTAATGAAGTTCCAGACCGCATCAGTAAGAACTTGGTCCTTTGTTCACTTCATTTTATCACAGATTCGTTTACCAACAAGGCACAATTCGATGCAAGATTTTCAGAAAGATTGAAACAAAAAAAAAGTTCTGTTCTATCATAAACAGGACAGAAAATAGCCCATTACTTCTAAAGTATAATATGTTTTCATTTAAAAATCTTGAAAACATAAGTGGACCTCAGAGAACAGTACAAAATAAAAAACAAAGGCAATTCATGACCCCTTTAAATATCAGACATACAGTACTTCTGTACGGAATTTCATTCCACTGTGCTGCTTTTCCATTGTTTTTTCTATGTAAACATGAGCTTGATGAATGCATTTGACCGTTGCACTTGTCTCTTGCAGCTTTTTGTGCATGAAACAGCATTCTAAAAACATGCCACTCTAATTAAACGAAGTTCAGCTCGCGTCTCATAACCTTGTGCTGTTCCCATCCCTCTGCCCAAGTCGCATCTTTGTCAGTGCAAAAGCACCTAGCGATGTTTTGTGTTGTTACGCTCCTTCATAGAGCATGTCACATGTGAGCAGTTAATCATTCTTTTATCTCAGCTGTTATCATTGGCGTATTGTCAATGTGTGTAATTGTAGCGTTTGCTAATATTTTTATTCAAAATCGTGATTCCTCGATTGAAAAAATAAAATCATGGCAAAACATTAAATTCAAATGAATCGATAAAATCAAAAGAAAATCGCCCAGCCCTAACCATGTCAGAATTTTTGCTGCTCTGCATTACTCTAATACTGTGCTGTTGTGGCACCGTTAACTGTATTCGTGTAACAGTGTTGTGGGTTGTGGTTGGCAGGGCTTTGCTCTGTGCAGCCGTTAATAACTGGTCTCAGTTCCTTCCTTCAATGGTCCTGTGTTTCTCATCTGCTTGGACATGCAGGATCTCCTCTGGCAGACCATCACAACAGTGTTTGGCATATCTTCCGCCTTAAAGGCCATGAAAGCCCTTATTTTAGCACTGATTAGTTCTCTGTTTTGAAAAATGTGAGGAAGGACATGGTAAGCTGGGGAGTGGAGGAGAATGACACCGCAATGGCTTCTGATCCAGTCAGTTTTATTTCAGTTTCATTAAGCCAAAATCATCTGTTGTTCTCTCAAATACATGCGTGCAATAAAATAAACGTGTGCATAAAGACAGACATTACTAATGCAGCTGCACTGTAAAATAAATGTAAATTTAAAATTAGTTTTTCATAATAGAATCAAAATTATTTTACTTCATAGTAGCCAAATTATAATTAGTAATGCAGGATATTGGATTTTTGCTGATATTTTTCAATTCATTTCAACTCAACTGTTACTTTTGTTTGGAGACAACACCAAATCTCTCCAGATATTTTAAGGAAATTATTTTTTAATTTTGGTTAATTTTGAGCAGAAGTTTAGTTGTTAGAATTAAACATTAACATGCTTTTTATTATGACAATACATTGAAATCTTTAAAAAATAATTAAAATAAAATCAATTACTGCTGTTTTTTAAGACACATGAACATTTTTAAAAATCTTTTAGAGCTCCTTATGTTTAAGTTTTAATAATCAGTTTGAAAAAATATTACACATTAATATATTACACAGGACACACAAGACTGTGTTGGTCTGTTTAGCACATGAACACAATGGCCAATCAGAGATGTTTAAGTTAGTCAGAATTCACTCAATAAACTGTAACAGTTCCAAAAGTAAACATCTAATTTATTTTCTCCATATGATAACCTACAAGCTTTTAGTATCTGTCATTTTTAATTTGTCATTTTTAATGGAACTTGGAATTGTTGCCATACAAATTAAAGTTTAATGTCGTAATTAATATAATCAAATCACAGGTTGAATAGGTTTATTTTTCTTGCTGCTAAGAGCACCCTGCAAAGTTTCATATCGGTTTGAGGCAGGTAATTTTGTTACAGCATGAAAACGTTTTTAAAAATGTATGTGAAAGAGGGTGAAAAGAGTTCAAGGATATGTTTAAATGGAGTTTGATTTGATTTGAGGATGCGATTATATTCTGTCATTTAGCAGATGCTTTTATTCAAAGGACTTACAAATGAGGAGCATCACAAATATTTTATCACAGAGGAGCTGAAAAATATTTATAATAATTTTATCCTTCAAGAGTAAGCTAGAGCAGTGGTTCTCAGTTAAAGTATCACTCACATAACACATAACTACCAAATCTATTTAAACGCAAGCTTGTTGATCTAATAAATATCAATAATAACCCAGTACTTCAGATAAATAATGTTTCCAAGTTCCAACACACATACACAATAGTGTCATTTTTAAGTTTTCTAATCTAAAATGCATTATTTTCCAAACAGAAAAATAAATGAATAAAAAGCGACCAATCACAGCTCTTGTGGTCTTCGTAGACACAAATTGTAGCTATATTTTTGGAGAGGTGTGCACTGTAACTACACAGAAGTATAAATTGCTTGTTAAATGCTGATGGAACAGAGTCCATTGATGGCGATCCCACTTCTGTTTCTCACAGACAGGCCCTTCTGAGAGGTAATTTTGGTTTCTCTTGGGTGTGAGGTGGCAATGGGAAACGAGAGGCACTGCCCTCAGGACACTGGCACTTCACTGCACAGATATTATGTGGTTGAGTCTGTGTGTGTTAATGTTTGGATGGCTGGAAAATGCTTCCACAGATTTTCCCCCAAGGTTTAAAAAATATATGATTACCAAGTGGAGGTTGCTTGACCATTTTTAATTTCCCTAATATTTTAGGGAAATATTGCACTGAGCTGGTTACATACTGGATATTTTTACCTTTTTTATGTATAGTCACCAAACTCTGTATTTTCTTGCCATGGCCAATATATGAGGAGATATTTGCATTTTAGCGTCTTCAGTGTTTTGGCATCATGTTCACCAAGTTTGGTGTATAAGAGGAGGAAGTTTTTTTTTTTGTTTGTTTGTTTTTTTGAAATACTAAGTTAACCACATGCACTTTGTTCAAAATCTAAAATGTCTGACTTCTGGTTGACTGGAGCATATGACTGTGAGCTTGAAATGTGTTTGGCTCAATGAGAACTGTGTTTTCTGAGTTTTCTACATATACATCAAAGTTGGGTCACCTTTATTTATATCGCGCTTTATACAATATATATAGTGTTAAAACAGCTTCTTAGTGATTAAACAGGAAAATAACAGAATCAGTGATGCAAACTTCATTAACTATGAGACTAATTCAAATTCTGCTGTAAAGCAGCTCTAAAAGCACTGGGCCTTATTCATGAAGCGTGCGTAAATGTATAAGTAAATTGGGAGTAATTTGCATGTAAAATAGACTTTCCTGAAAACTCTTCTCAGGATTCACAAATGTAGGTTGTAAACCTCAGATTTGATAGTTAAGTTTGTGTGTGTGTGCATGCTCATTTACAATTAACATAATCCCCGCCCTTTAATTATAACTACATGAATTATGTGTACAGGAATGTTGTGGGATCTTTCAGTTTGCCTGCAGTATATTGCATACATGCAAAAGAGACTAAATGGCCGCATGCCTAAAAATTATTAAATGAAAGTGTTCAGCTTACATATATAACTGGTGCTCATAATAGGTTAATAGCAATCCATAATCAAAAAGAAAGCGGACTACACGGCTGTTCATTGTTGTTTATCTGTTAAATATATTTTTTACATTTAACTTATTGATTTTATTTGATTAATTCCTAAATGCAATTTCGGTGGAGTGAAGCTATTTAATCTTTTAATGAACTGCCAGAGTACACAAGCAGCGCAGAAAGCAAGCCAGATAAGTTTAACCTCAATTTCTTAAAGGGGTCCTATTATGCTTTTTCACATTTGAATTTTAGTCAGTGTGTAGTGTGTATGTTTGGACATAAAAAAGATCTACAAAGTTACAAATCTCAAAGTCCACTCCAAAGGGAGATATTTCGTTTTTAAAAAATCCCTTTTCAAGAACTACAACGAACGGTCCGTTTGGACTACAAAGTTGTTTTCCTGTATTTGTGACATCACAAATTGCCCATTAGAATATCATTAAAATAAATCCCGCCTACGGAAATTCTAATGCACGTTTCAAAATCGAAACCCAGTGCGGGTGTTTTTATATATCTGTATTTCTGAAGGAAACCGACTGGATGTCATTTTCATTTCATCTTGCATGTAATGCCTGATAAAGCAGCGTTTGTGAGCGGAGCTCTGCTTTGTGTACAGCGTTACCGGGGAAACCTTGATCTTTACCACTCCAACAGCGCCTCCCGCTGGCAGAGAATTAGTTCGCCAATCACAACGGACTGGGCCAGCTAACCAATCTCAACACATTTCGTTTTCGGAAGGTGAGCCTTCATCAAACCCGGAACTAATCGAGCCGTTTGTGCCAGGCTGGGGAGAATGGTATTGTAATAATGTAAATTATGTGAAAAATAATGCGTTTTTCGAACCACCAAGCATGAGAGCATGTTCTAGTACACCCCTAAAACGAAATCAAGACTTTGTAAAAGAGCATAATAGGACCCCATTAAAGATTACCTATCTATATGGGCAAATTCACTTTTGAAATATGGATTATGGATATATTACAGAGTGTTATAAAAATCTAATGTCATCAGTTTTACAAACCATGTGCATGTGGTTAAGAGCAGGTATACCAACTAACATTTTGAACACTTTTGTTAATATGAAAATATATGTCATGGCTTTATGAACAAATTACACCAGAACATCGTTCTGCTCATGTTGGTTCAGTTCAATAACTGTGTAAAGTTCAAGTACGCAAGTAAGAACTGAATGTTTGCAAGTATGTATGATATATGCAATATATAAATTCAGGTGTTGTTCAAGGGTGTGCTGCAGACTTCCAGTGCTTGTGCCATAAATTTTAATAAATACTAAAACACTATATAAACAATGCTTTAATAACTCTTCATGGGAAGCATGCTGGGAACTACAGATCCACTGACCTGTTAGTTATGTCAACAAAAATCATTCATGTAATCCCAACATAAAATGATTACTTTGTACAAAACAGTTTTATTTTACCAATTCAACTTGATTGAAAATAATGCAATTAGGTTGAGAAAAATGTTGAAGATTTATGTTGCATTAGCTCATTTCAACAAAGCTATTTGAACAAGCTTCACAATCTTTGAAAGTGATTCATTGCAGCTCTCTCTCTCTCTCTCTCTCTCTCTCTCTCAGTAAGCTTTGTGTGAAGGAAGTGCATTCTCGCATGTGTCTCAACATAAACCAATAGGTAAAGGTTAAATAAACATTCACATGCAGATGACGTCGCACAGTGTCTGCGCTTCAGAGCATTTGTTTGTGTGGAGTGAGTGAAGCTGTGTTCACTGTCAGTGTGCTGCTGCTCACTCACACTAAAAACACTTCACTCCTCAATACAACACAGCAGCGGCAGTGAAGAGGTGTCGAATGCTCAGAGATCAGTGGGATAACTAAGGCCTTCATCATCATCACCTAATATTACACTTGTTAGATTTCTAATTTCTTTCTCTGATATACTGGGATTCTATTTCTGACTGCATGAATATACACAATTTTTTATCTTAT